>JBBPBS010001102.1:5198294-5216670 GCA_037974835.1 Cicer judaicum | reverse complement strand
CTATATTTTATATAACTTAAAATGTTAAAAAAAATAGTTGTATAAAATTAAAAAAAAAGTTATTAATAAAATATAATAAAGTGGCTAATTTATGTACAAAATATTAAATAATTATTAAAATAATATAGAGGTCATTTGTTTTGGCATATATACTTAAATAATTTCTTTTACTTTGATAGATATCTTCAACCACATTAAATTTGATATGTTTTTTTAATGAATTTTATTAATATAATATATTTTTTAATTATTTTTATTTATTAAATAATTTAAATTGATAAATAATTATTTATTAAAATAAAAATAAAATAAAAAACAAGTCGCCTCTCTATTAAAAAGAAGAAAAAAAAAATATTTTGTGTGATCGTATCCCGTTTAACGTGAATGTAAAAAACTAGGGCATATAAATTTCAATAAATATAATGAAAATTTTGAAACGAAAATCGGATTTAAACTAAAATCATCCTTCATTTTCTATTATGTGGTTTTTTTCCTTCCTGTTCTTACATCTCACCTTTTTCTAACACCAAACAGAGCCTAAAACTAGGCAATAATCTGGTAAGAAAAAACAGGAAGGAAAAAAAGATCAAGAACCGAGGTTGACAAATTTGGTTGAGGGGGTGCATGTAGCATTTAACCCTGCAATGCAATAATTGAAGCATTGTTTTGAAGAGATTGGTGAAAGATCAGTGATGAAGCAACAGGAGTTGACTATTTTCCTATGCCTCATATGGGCACTAACCCTTCTCTATGGTGAAATGTTCGCTTACTGGCTTCCATCTCTCTTCACTTGTTCATGGCCCCATCTTCTCCACTCTTCTTCTTCAATGGTTGGTAACCATCAAGTTTTCATCTTTTCATTTTCTTCATTTATGGGTCATTTTCAATTTTTTATTTTTTTTGTTGTTATGAAATTCTAGACATTTTGGTAGCTTCCAATGACATATTCAAACTTGAGTTTTTAGTTGGGGATATATGGTGGATCTATAATTTTTTTGATTTTGTTGGAAATTATTTTTTGGAGTTTTGTGGGATATTGAAGAGTTTGATGGTTAGAATCATTGTATCTTTTTACATAACATTAAAAAGATGTCTGTACATTATTACAATTTTATAGTGTGAATTTAGTAAAATGCATAACTAACTTACAGTATTTTGTGATTTTTTGACAGCAGGTTCAAACAAAAAGTGAAAATTACCAAACTGATTATGTAAAAGTTGCTGTTATTGCAGATCCACAGGTGAACTTGTCTACTCTTATGATTATGTAATGCATATCATTACCATATATATCTACTAGTGTCTAGATGGGCATAACATTGGTAAACAAGATGAAGAAATTGCACTAACATATGCTAATCATGAACAATAATTTTTGTGTAATTTGTATTTTGATTTCAAATAAAATAAATGAAATTGGCTAAATATAATTATAAAAATTGAACATAGTTAATACTTTTTTTTCTAAACAAATATAACATGCAATATTACTTCTTATTTGAAAACTGTTGAGGATAATTTTGGTACTATTGAAAATAGGCTACACCAAATTCCCCCATCCCCTTTAGTATAGGTATAAATATAGATGTAGCACAAACACTTTAGATTGAAGGCATTGCTATATGTGTGGGCGTCGTGTCTGTGTAGGTGCTTTGTAGTTATTTTAAAATATATATTAATGTGAAGTTTACTTGCATTGCATATGCCTGTTTATGCAAATCTATTGATTAATGTTTCAGTGGATGTGTATCTAATTCTTCGATATTATTTTTTTTTGTAACATAACAGCTCATGGATAAAACTTCTGTCCATCTACCTGAGAAATCTCTTGCACTGGAGATTGCAAAATTCTACACTGATTTAAACATGCGCAGATCATTCTTTTCATCTATCCTGCCTTTCAAACCTGATGTCGTATTGTTTTTAGGCGATTACTTTGATGGAGGTCCTTTTTTATCGGATGAAGAGTAAGTCCTGAAGAAAAAAAATATTCATTTGTGATTTGATTTTCTACAAGTTTTAAATTTTTGTTGTAATCTATTTATTATGCCATGTGAAATGTTTTCAATTTAGGTAAGTGGTAACTTCTTAAGGGTGCATTTTGTAAACAATTTAGGTAAGTGTTTATTTAGTAATCTTGCATCTATAGCATGTTCACTTGGATTTCCTAATATGAAATTCTTTTTCAATATTTTGGATGGACAGGTGGAAGGAGTCGTTATATCGCTTTAAACATATATTTGGTTTGGATGCACAAGGAAAATACACAGACAAACAAGTTTACTATATTCCTGGAAACCATGATATTGGTTATGAAAGTCTTCATTATGCAAAACCAGAGGTATTTCAACATTTTATTGCTCAACTTTTGATGTTTAAGTTGCAAAAAGATTGCTTCCGTTGGTATGTACAATACAAAGCTATGAAGTCAAATGCCAAGTTACAGTTATATTGGAGTCATAACTATATTCAAGACCTTAGAGATGGGAAATTACATTTATTGTCTTTTTAATTGTGATTCATATAAAGTAAGCTTTAAATCACATTAAGTTTGTCAAATGCTTTGTCGCAAGAAGTTCTTTACTCAAGTTTTTCAGTTCCGTTTTGCATAGTTTACAATCTATAATCATAGAATATGACAAACATGTTTATTGTTTGCACTTTTTTGAACTGTGTGCTTCCTTTGGTGTCCTCTTTGCTCATAACATTTTTATCATTATTACATCTGCATAGGTTATCAGACGCTATGAGGAAACATTTGGGATTAGAAACTACAGATTTGCAGTCGGAAAAGTGGATTTTATTGCTGTCGACGCACAAACTCTTGATGGTAAACTGGGTTTTTCCTTGTCAATTTGATATATCACGTTTTGTAAGTAGCAATAGTCTAGATGCTTTTGTATTTGTTTTGGGCCCTATCCCTTTTACTATGTTTATCATGGAACTTAATCCTCCTTTTCACGTCTTTAAAAATTATCGTTTCTCTTGGACGATGCTTTCTTCATGCATTGTTTATTTCTTTCTATAACAAAAAATTCTTTATTAAACAAGCAATCATTCTTAAACTAATTAAATAACAAACATAATATATATATAACTGAAATATTATAAATTTTATTCATATACTATTTTAGTATTTATTTATATAAAAGTCATTGCTTGAGGAGTTTTTGAAAAGTTGAAATTACTGAATTTACCATGTTTTCTACAGGACACGCACAAAAGCATCTGACTTCTCAAACTTGGGAGTTTGTAAAGAATGTCTCTGTAGGTATAAACTGTCTTATAAATCCAATTCATCGATTGGTTGGATCATGTGTCCTGTAATAATCCACGAGAGTTTTGTACTTTACTAGATGAGGTAGTTCGTCCAAGAGTCTTATTAACACACATTCCTTTATATCGACCGAATGACACTTACTGTGGCCCTGATCGTAGTTCCCCAATTATCAATCAGGTAAAGATTATTTTTCAGTTTCTTGAAGTGAATCTATAATAAGCATGTTGTATTTCATGGAGCATTGTCCCTCAGAATATGATTGTGCATAAAAATTTTCTTGCTTGCTAGTTTCTGTTTTTGAAACTACTAATTAGTCTTTCTTTCTTTAATTTTTAGAGGATACGTCACACTGTCCAGACTAGTAATATCATGTAAGTTACCCATCTTGTGGCATGAAATTTGCACGAACTTTGTATAAGTGGCTCATATGTATACTGAGGTTTGTTTTGACTTTTCGTCCATTCAGGTATCAAAATTATGTTTTTGAGAAGTCGTCAAAGTATTTACTAGATACTATCAAACCTGTGAGTCATCTACCTTCCCTTTGGATTTTTGTGGATGGTTATTTCACCCTTATATTAGAACGCGGGGAAAAAATAATCCATGATAGATTTGCCAACAATTTATTTATATATCGTGTATAGTTTGCTATCCAGTTTACAATATTTCTCTGCCATGAAGAATGGATATTAAAAAATGAGAATAGAGGGAAATCGAGAGCAGAGACAATAAAGAATAAAGATGGTTACAACTTTCTGAACCATAGTTATCAGTATCTTATGATACATGCAAGTCGTATCTCCATTCGATACTAAATTGAACTGAATCGATGCGAATTCAAGTGTGTATTTATTTTGGACATGAGTTTCATCTTAAATCTCGATTCAATATGATGAATCCCAATTCATTTTAATAAATCACTACGTAAACTTAGTGTAGTCAACCATTTTTTTTGTCAACTTTGTATAACCAACCACTTTTCTTTTGTCATTTGATGTATGATTCGAATCTTGAATTATTTTGAGGTTCATATACAATGTATCAACTTATAATTTTGTTATGTCACCTGTTTTTATTTAAAAGTGACACATTTTTATTGGTAAGAATCTTACAATTCATAATAAGATTCAACTCACGATTCAAAAAACAGGTCTTCCGATTCATGATGCAAATCTTGATTTGTTAGGCTTCAGCATGTTCTGAACTAACATTTATGATTTTGGCAGAAGCTTATTTTATCTGGTCATGATCATGATCAGTGCACCATCACTCGTCAATCTAAATCTGGGACTGTAAAGGAGGTAAGAACCTGATCTTCTCATCTGAGCAGTCTAGTTCAGTGTTTGAACACTTTAACTGACAGTAGCATGCAGCATACTCTAGGTACTATAAGTTGGCAACAAGGAAATTTGTATCCTTCTTTCATGCTGTTATCAGTTGATAACTCAACTCTTCCAAATGCTTCCATTCCAGAAGAGGCTTTGTTGACTCATTTATGTTACCTTCCAAAGCAATTACACATTTATATATGGTAGTTCTCAATGCTGATAATGATTCTTAATAGGCTTAAATATGTTTTTAATCCTTGAAAATATACCACTTTTATGTAAACAAAATTATTTGTTTTTAATTCTTGTAAATATATCACTTTTTCCTTGTGGTCCTTGTTGTTTTAGTCTTTGTAAAAAATTTCATGTTAGAATTGGTCCGTGTAATATGTCTGTGATATTCATTTTAATCCTTATGTAGCCCATACTAGAGGGACTAAAGTCAATTCTTTTACATATTACAGGGATCAATTCCAACCTAAAAAAAATAATTTTAGAGACTAAAACAAAATAAGGATAAAAAACAACAAGTGGTATACTTGCAAGGACTTAAAAAACAATATAGGGATTAGAAACAAAAAGTGGTATATATGTTGGTACCAAAAACATATACAAGTCTTGTAAATATAATTTTTCCCCAAGCTTTTCTATCATCTCTTATGTTTTGCTGTAATTTTCAGGTATATTGTGCTATTTGCTTTTACCCTTCTTGCCCTCCTATTTTGGCCAACAAGCAGCACAAGTTTTTGGCATCAGTTTTGGAACTTGGCGGGCCATTTTAAACAACTCGTAGCTTCCATCTTATCTAGAAACAAAACAAAAGAGAAGGATGAGGATGCCAATTATGAATATGAGATGATGTGGGATGCAGAAGGCTCCATGCATCTTGTAAAGAAACCATTGAAGGCATCTGCTGTAAATTCAAATGAGCGAAGCTTAGGCGAAAGGTAAACTTTGGTTTTCATATTCTGTGAATATATGACTTATTTTTTAAAAAAGGATTGGGGAAGGAGAAAAATATTATTAATAATACTAGTACACTGATGCTCATTTTACAACCATCTCTGAGAGGATTTGAGCTCCGTCCCTTAAGATTAAAAGGTCCAACTCTTACCGGTAAACTGACACTTAACAATAAATATGATTTCTTAATTTGGCTTGAAACAAAAATTAACACCAACTTTGTTAAATATTGGAGACATAAAGCTTAAGGATCTTCCTTTGTGTTTTTTATCTACCACCAGGGGTAATGTTGTAATGCGACCAACTGCTAGAAAAAATACTGGTCAAGAAACAGATTTCTCTGTGAATATGGATATGGCTTCAAGCACTGGACTTGATCCTCTAGCAAGAATACCTCTCAGAACAAGCAAATCAAAGACAACAATTATAATCCAAAGATTACTACGCACACTGCGAATGCTGACTGTTATTGCAGCAGTCAACGTTCCTCTTTACATGATGTTGCTATTCAAGGATTGGATTGACAAATAAGATGAAATTCCTATTGGAATGATACCATTCAGGTTTTACATTATGTTCTTTTTATTTTTATTCATGAAGTGTTGTAGATTCAATAACATAGTTCAGGTAAGTAAGTTCTATCGACACGATCTAATTAATCATGTACTGATCCTTTTCTATATTTAACTGGTCGCTAGAAACATATATATATTTAAATGATTCATGCTAATGCCATGATCATATGGAACATCTACAAGTATTATTTTGCAATATGGCTAAAATGTGTTATATAACCGTAATAGGCATGAGGTTTGTGGCATGCTTTATTCTTGAAAGTAGACAACTTTCTCTCTTCCAAGACTTTATACAGCTCTCATAGCCGCGTTAATAGTGTATTTGGTAAAATTGTCGAATTGTTTTCTATCTGTTTTTTGTTTTTAATTGTTTTTTTGTACAAATCTTGAAATAAATAAAACCAAGGTAATGAAAACAGAAAACATTTTCTTATATCAAATAAGCCTTATTACTTTGTATTTGCAAGAGGTTAATTTCACAATTTGAACTTGTGACATGATAACTCTGATTATTGAGCCAAGACTCTCCTTTTGCTGCACATAAAAGTAAAAGACTAACTATAATGACAAATACTTTAACACAAACCTCTAGACTCTCCTTTTTCTACAAATAGAAAAGAAAAAAAGACTAATTATACTGACAGACTTTAACACAAACTTAGTGAATTGATCATGTGGACCATTTTGGAAATGTTTAATAAGTGCATTATAGGCACTTCAAAGCTAATTTAATATGACACCTGCATGACTGGCTTATTTTGTATGCAGCCACTATCTCATCTCACCACTGGTTGTCTGTCACACCTATGAGATCTTATGTTGCAAAATTGTGATGACAGAGAGTGTGGATCAAGATATATGTCTACCTTTTGGAGGCCAAACTATATAATGGAAAGTTGGAGTAGCTAGAACTGAAACATTTGTGCTGTCAAATCAACCTTTCGCCAAATATTCCACGATTCTTCCAAATAATGTTGTAAAATCAACATCTTCATCTCAAAACTTTTAAATCAAAACATTCTATTGCAGTAGTGTCCATCATTAATAAAAAAAACCATTAACAATTAGGATAATTTTGAGGACTTCATATATTAAATTTAAAGGGATCACAACAAAAATAAAGTGGGTATGGCTCACTAGGTTGAGTTTGTTGGGAAGAACCACGGTTCTATAGCAGTGTGACAAAAAACCCTAATTGTGACTAAGCCCTTAAACATAGATTAGTTCCATAATAGATCCAAAGGACTTAAGCTTGTGTGTCCATGGATGTACTGGAAAGCTAAAAATTCAAATTAATGTGGGTTCCTAAAAAAAATCTCAACAGAAAATCCCCAAGTTATAATAGGGATTGAAAACATCTTTGATCCAATTACTAGTGTATTATATGCTAATTGCATGTTGTAAAGCTAAGTCATTAACTGTGAGTACTAACTGTGAGGAGTATAGATATTTAAGGGATCATAATGAGAATTTTTTTTTATAAGGATCAAATTCAAAATTCGTCGATTTAACATAACACAAACATATTTAATCCTTTTGAAAATGCTGCAACTCCATGAATAACAATAAGTGATTTCATAATGTCTTCTATCACAGACAAACACAGAGTTTATTTCCTTTTGTTTTCAAGCTTTTTCATTGGGACCAAATCCTTGTTCTTTGAGTCATAATCTCAATTGTCAAAGAAAAATACCAATGGAAGTAATACAAAACTTAAAAAGTTGATTATACAAGAAGATAAGCAGAAAAAAAAAAGTAGTGTCCAAGTGAAGGACTAATTAATATTCCAATTACAATTATATTCTAGCATCATCAGCTGAAAAACTTCCACTTAATTAGTTCCTTGCCAGCTCCAACATACATAGTGTTAATGCCTGCTCGTGTTGTAGAAAAAGCATCACCGAGTTTATCCACAAAACTCTCCTTTCCACATGAAAAAGCCATTTGAGTATTTTCAAATGGGTCAAAAAGAGAAGAAAAAAACATAATGGAAAGAAAGTGTTCATATAAGCCAACTCGGCTAGCAGCCTATGCATAGTAAGTAGCTTCAAGGTGTCACCTTTTAGGAAGATAGATTGAAAAGATCAATCTTTAGGATATATGAAGAGATCGAAAAGAAAGTGTCAGAGAGTGTGTTGCTAGCCTTCTCTGTATGTTATTTATAGCTATAATAAAAGAAGGCAAAATCAAAGGAGTTTGTTTGTTTGAGTTCATTCTTCTCCTTGAATGTACCAACAAAGAAGCATGGTGGCACATCGGCGAACGATGTAGAGACGAGCACGTTGCTCCTTAACCAAAGAAGCACATTTGCTGCTAATCCTATTCCCTTTTTTCTTTGTAGGAACCTTTTCTACTTGCTTGTGCTTCAAGTTTTTGAGCTCAGCCATGGGTGCTTCTATGGTATTATAATAGTACAATGGTTTCTTTCTAGAGCTTGATGTTTTATCAAAGGGTAACCCCTAAAAAAATAAGGCTTGCTACACAGCCTGAGGAAGTACGTGGGAGTTAAAATACATATATATAGATAGATATTTAAGTAAATGCCACACCTATAGGGAAATGGATTCTATGCAATCCATATTTCCATCCGACGCAATCTTGATCGTTGATTGAAAATCAGACAAATTATATTTTAAGTAGTATTTTGTTTTTGTCTTAACCCTCTGGTTTTTAGGGGGAAAGGGTTTTTATAATTTGAAGTTCGGTCATAAGATAAATAAAGTCTAACTAAATATTGTTCGAGACACTATTTGAATTTAGATTTTCTTGGACGATGTTTAATAAATTGAAGTTCATTAACCACTTAATTAGTTGCATTTTAAATTTGATATGATTGTCTAAACTCAATCAAATGGTCGATATTCATTGTACGATTTGGCAACTTCAAGGAATCGATTTCCACACAAAAGTTGACTGAAAAAATGGAGTAAAAAGGAAGTGAACGTGGGCAAGCTCGAAAAGTGAGGGATTTGCAGGCTTTAGAGGGTTTAAATTTGAAGTAAGTGAGTGAGGGGGAATGAACATGTTAACTTGTTAATGCAATAAAGTAATGTGTTACTTGTGTTACCAATGTAACTAAAGAGTAAGTGGATTGCAAAAAAAGAGGAAAGGTTAATTAGAAAAATGGCAAAGGTGAACATTAAAAGGGGACAACCCGGCAACCTTACCTCAACTCTTAGGTGGATTGGAGTTTTTGTTGGATTCTATCTTTCTTTGTTACTTCCACATTGTTAATTAATCCAGCTGTTTTATTTCAGAGATTAAACTTTTATTTTATCTGTTAATTAATTAATTAATTATAGTTTGTTAATGTAGAACATGTGTCCATAGTTTAATATCTTGTTGGCAATTATATACTAGTTGTAGTTAATGTTATGCCAAAGATACTGTCCCTCTTTTTTTAACTTGTTATCCTTTGATGAATCTTGATTATGTTAGGTGGATATGGATTGTGTTTGGATTCACTTTGCTTGATAGACTAGAGTATTATATACTTTATATTTAGTATCACATTGGTTTGTTATAATTGTAGTAGTCATCGTAATTTTACAAAAACTATAAATTTATATTTAGTATCATATTGGTTTGTTAGAATTGTGGTAGTCATCGTAATTTTACAAAAATTATAAAATTATAGAAGATTCACTGCGATTGTGATAAATCTATTATGATATCAAACATTCACATAGTCAGGATAGTGATTATAAGTGGGGAAACTCTCATCTCATTAATTTTGAGGTTGAATTAGGTTCAACTTCAAGTTTTAATATGTCGTTAGAATATATCGAATATAAATTCACTGTAGTAAGAAAACATATGTTATTTACATTATTTTCTCTCGAGTCTTGAGCATCAATTTAATATAGATCGACTTACATTATACTTTCACCAAATCATCTTTAAATAATCTTTATCATTGATTAGAGATCGAGCTGCGTGGAATATTAATTTATCTTATTGCAAACCCACATTTCATATATCTAGCTGACTAGCCCAAATTCTAAAATGGTTTAATTTGTTTGATACTGTCCCTCTGTGAGATTGGTTGATGAGCTATTTCCATCTGTCAAGCAAAGCTAGCATGTAATGTGGAGTACTAATCTTAGTATGCAATGTGACAATGCAAATCAGAATCAAAATATGCTAGCTTGATTTACTCATTGATAACATTAAAAATGCATAGTTCATGATCAGTTGGTTGAATTTAGATGGCTGGCTTCCAGCTTCCAATGTTATCCCAACAGTTTGGATTCCAAACATATATAATCCGTAATCTGGAGTAAGATCTGTGTAAAGGCAAATTTTCACTATATATATATATTTGATTCATTGCTGTCATCTAGTATTCTACCCCTAATTCTGCATTGGTTTGAGCTTGGTCAAAGCATGGAAAATATGAACTTGATCTAGAAAATTTGATTCTACTTATATTTGAAATAATTGTTCAAACATGTATATGCAAGGGAAGTTAATTCATATATAATAATATTCTCCAATTACATTGAAGCTATTTTATTTTACATGCCAGTATAGGTTTATCATACAAACCAGTTTTTATAAAATTAATGGAATAGATATGGGAGCATTTGTTGAGTATTATTTCTTGGCTTCCAATTTCTCTTTTCATATAATTTTGAATAATTTAAAAACAATTTATTATTCTATGCTTTTGAAGTACATAAGTTTATAATACAATAAACTAATACAAACCTAGTCAGGTAAAATAAGCATTAATTCATTCCATGATGCAATGATAATTTCCAAATTCTCTAAAACATATAATAAACAAAAATAAAATACTAATTTGAAGAAACATGATCTTAATTAACAGCATCAGGTCTAACAACATCGACTCAGATGCATAATTTAAGACAAGTTGTAATGTCATGCAGAGGATGTGCTCTTGATCATTATCTATGAATATAATTCACAAACCAACAAGGAATTTAATTTATATTAACGGTCAACATATAGAATGTTTACAATGCTAATCAATTATACTTGTCACAAATCATTAAAATATTTAATTTTACCGTAATTATTTTTAAAATTACACACAATTAATTGTGATAAACTAACAATTAAATTTGATTTATATTGACAATTCATAAAAATTAAACTCTTTTCAAATATAAACTAGTACATTTCATTAGCTACACAAAAATCAAACATGAAACATTCCATACAATTTTTTGTAGAAGAAACTCAAGATGCAACTTAAAAATACAAAAGTTACTCAGATTCCGATACAAGAAAAAAAACTATTATTCTGAAATGAAATATAAATAAAAAAGATAATTAAAAATTGATATATATAATCTTAATTTTTAATTAAATATATAAATTTTTCAATTATTATTTTTATTTACATTTTATTGTGGAGGGAGTAAGTGCTATTCCTGAGAACATAAACACCAACTAAATGTTAATACTGACTTAATATGCATAGATTTTCAACCTCCTATTCCTGAAAACATAAACACCAACTAAATGTTAATACTGACTTAATATGCATAGATTTTCAACCTCCTATTCCTGAGAACATAAACACCAACTAAATGTTAATACTGACTTAATTTGCATAGATTTTCAACCTCCACTAATTGATTCGTGGGAGTTTTAATAACAACCAAAGTTATGTGGGACACAATTTATTTGCGAGACTTTTTAGCCTAATTTTCACGAATGAGCCATATATATATATATAAATTGTTTATATGAAAGTTATGAGTCAAATATGACCAAATTATTTTTTCTATTAAAACACTTATACAAGGTGATTTTTTTTTTTTCAATTCACCTATTGAAAGTTTATAATATTATGTGCACTCACTTATTGGAAATTCAGCTATTGAAAGATGAAACATGCGAGTGTTTTTTATTTTTATCTCTCAACTATAGTCTTATATATATAACATATGAGTTTAATCTTTTAAATTTAATATATTTTTTATCTTCAATTTGATTTATTCTTCTCTCTTCTATTTAATATATTGTATTTCATATTACTAATATAATTTATTATTTTTATTAATTTTTACTAATTAGATAAAAAAAATAAAAATAAAAGGAAGTAGTTAACAAAATACAATGAAGTGATTAATTTTTTTGCAAAATAAGATAATATTATTATAATAATTTAATTTAGCTATAAAATACTACATTATTAAAATAATATAATACATATTTATTCTCACACATCTAATTAACTGTATTATTTTCCTTATATTTAATATATTTTATTAATAATATTTTAATTTTTTAATTATTTTTAATTTATTATATAATAAATAACTTAATTATTAAAAGAGTGACAAAAATCGCATTCTCCAGATGCGACAAAAATAAATAAATTAAAAGACAATAGTAGGAATGTTTCATTTTATTTTATATATATCAGGGGTAAATTTGGAATTTAACTAAACATGTGGGGGTAGGGGTACAATAGTAGGGTACGAAGTAAAAATTTGGTTGCTTTAGAAGTATTGGGCCGAAAAAACTAGCCTTTTTGGGCTCTCTCTAAAAAAACTAAGGTAACCAGACGAAGAAAGTAAAGAAAACCTAACTCAGAGCAGATACTGCACCAGCTCCACCGTCGACCAGGACTGTGCCGGTTCAGCACCTTCCGCCGGTTCAATTCAGACCGCAACCGCCGACCAAGACCATCACCGAAAACTCCACCTTCATGCTCCGAACGCAACCAGGTTCGTATATTCATCATTCATTTCTACTCCGCCACACCGCGATTTGCAAATTAGGTTTTATCTATGTATTCAGCATTCATTTCTATATGAGTTTAACTCTTTTATTACTCATTGAACTCATTAAGTTGAATTAATCGATGCTAATTTGCACTTTCTCTCGTTTTCGTTTTCTAGGGTTTTAAGCATTTCCGTCATGCTAGGTTCATTGCCTATACTACCTCTACCAGCTCCTCCTACTGATGGAAATCTCGGTCCTCTCCCTGAGTCTCAACTCACTAAAGAAGAGGAGGACGAGAGGAATGCGAAATTATCCGCTGAGGAATCGGCGGCACCGGCAACAACAACGGTTGCCACACATACTAGAACTATTGGAATAATTCACCCCCCTCCAGACATTAGAACCATTGTTGATAAAACGTCTCAGTTCGTAGCTAAAAATGGTCCGGAATTTGAAAAGAGGATTATTGCAAATAATACAGGCAATGTTAAGTTCAATTTTTTAAATTCTTCGGATCCATATCATGCTTATTATCAGCACAGGTTGGCTGAATTTCGCGCTCAGAATCAATCTTCAACTCAACAACCTGGTGATTCAGCTTTGTTGGAATCGACTACAACTGTGCCGGTGTCTGATAGCAATGATGTAGCAAATGCAGAGAAGCCTGATATTTCTGCACAGTTTAAACCAGTAAGGAAAGTACTTGATCCCCCCGAGGCTGAGCAGTATACGGTTAGGCTTCCTGAAGGAATTACAGGGGAGGAGTTGGATATAATAAAGCTTACGGCACAATTTGTTGCCAGAAATGGGAAATCCTTTTTGACTGGATTGACAAGTAGGGAAATTAATAATCCCCAATTTCATTTCTTGAAACCAACCCACAGCATGTTTACATTTTTCACTTCCCTTGCGGATGCGTATTCAAAGGTTTTGATGCCTCCGAAAGGTTTGACAGAGAAGTTGAAGAAGAGTGTCCCTGACATGACTACTGTGCTTGAAAGGTGTGTCAATAGGCTTGAATGGGAGCGTTCGCAAGAGCAAGCTAGGCAAAAGGCTGAGGATGAGATAGAGCAAGAAAGAATACAAATGGCTATGATTGATTGGCATGATTTTGTGGTGGTTGAATCCATAGATTTTGCTGACGATGAGGATGAAGAATTACCTCCTCCAATGACTCTTGAGGAGGTTATAAGGAGAAGCAAGATGACACCCATGGAAGAAGATATTGTTGAGCCAGGAAAGGAAGTAGAAATGGAAATGGATGAGGAAGAGGCCCAGCTTGTTGAAGAGGGAATGAGAGCTGCTAGTTTGGAAGACAACGATGAAGGGAAGAAGAGCGAAGTTAGGGTTACCGAAGACCCTGACCCACCGATGAGGATTGTGAAGAACTGGAAGAGACCAGAGGATAGGGTTCCTGCAGATAGAGATTCGACCAAGTTTGTTGTTTCTCCTATTACTGGTGAACTGATTCCTATTAGTGAAATGTCAGAACATATGCGAATTTCTCTCATTGATCCCAAGTACAAAGAACAAAAAGAAAGGATGTTTGCTAAAATTCGTGAAACGACACTGGCACAGGATGATGAAATCTCAAGAAACATTGTTGGACTTGCTCGGACCCGTCCTGATATATTTGGTACTACAGAGGAAGAGGTCTCCAATGCTGTCAAGGCTGAAATTGAGAAGAAAAATGATGAGCAACCTAAGCAGGTTATATGGGATGGTCACAGTGGTAGTATTGGCCGTACTGCAAACCAAGCCATGTCACAAAATATGGGTGGTGAGGATCAAAATGATGCTTCTAATAATGAATTCAAAAACCTTCCTGGTCCTGCTGCACCACCTCCAAGACCTGGTATGCCTTCAATTCGTCCTCTTCCGCCACCTCCTGGGCTAGCTTTGAATCTACCTCGTGTTCCTATGAATACCATGCAATATTCTGCTCCTAACAACAGTGGCCTTCCGATGCCTCCACCAAGACCACCAGGCATGCACATGATGCCATCTGTTCGGCCAGCGCCTCCTCCTCCAATGCAAATGTCCTCTGGACAGCATTCAATGATGGCTGGTCAACCACCTCCAATGCATCCATCAATGCATCATATGAATAACCAAGGAGTTCCCATTCCTCCACCTCCTGGATCTCAGTTCACTCCTGTTCCACGATCTTATGTTCCTCTCCCTGGTCCACCATCAGGGATGCCTATGATGCATCCACCGCCTTTGCCTCAAGGAGTACCACCGCCGCCACCACCTGAGGAAGCTCCTCCACCGCTTCCAGAGGAACCAGAACCAAAGAGGCAGAAGCACGATGATTCTGCTCTGATCCCTGAGGATAAATTTCTGGCCCAACATCCGGTATGGAGAGTTACTGGGATAACAATCATCTTTTGTTAAATAAAAAAACTACCTATTAATCACAGTATCACATTTTCTACCAGAATATACTGCTTTTTATGTTCATTCTAACTACCACTTTTTCTCTACAGGGACCTGCTCGCATAAGTGTATCTGTTCCTAATGTTGAGGAAGGAAATCTCAAAGGACAAGTTCTGGAAATCATAGTGCAATCTCTGTCTGAAACTGTTGGCAGCCTGAAGGAAAAAATTGCTGGGGAGATCCAGCTCCCTGCTAACAAGCAGAAATTGAGTGGAAAGCCAGGCTTTCTCAAGGACAATATGTCACTTGCACATTACAATGTTAGTGGAGGAGAAACACTCTCCCTAACCTTGAGAGAACGTGGTGGTAGAAAGAGATGAGCATATTATGTGCATCGCCGTTCAAGAAGGTATTTGATATCTTTGCCTAATTTTGAGGCATATTGATTCTTATACTATTGATGGACTACATAATGCCAAACTGCATGAAGTTTATGTTGAATGCTTAATATCTATTCTACTGTAATGCTTCTTGAATTTTTTATTGTTGTCTTAAAGGCTGATGTTAATTTTGGAATACAGATTTTGGCACCTTGGCGATTATCTCTTGGGGGAAATGGGAAGTATTGGAGTTCCAATATCTAATCTGATGAAGTCAAATTGTTTACATCACAATTATCATTTTATTTTACATTTCTGTTTATGTGATGGTTTTGGCAGGAGTAATATTTTGTATTATGGGTTATACACATTGTCAAGACTCAAGAGAATGTTGTCATATGTTTTTAAATTCTACTACTGTGGAGATAATTGTAGGTTGTGTTGTTGGTTTCACAATTTTGGATTCCCCATCTGTGCTTTGTTTCTGTTCTGGGCGGATAGTAAAACTCATCACCGTTGGATATAGTCTGATTGCTAGTTAATAATCAATTCTGCAATTTCACTATCACTTGTTGTCTGTTGTTTACAATCCTTGCTACTAATTTCTGCCAAAGTGGCAATACTATAATTTAATAAGTATGAATTTTATGACTGATGTAGATGTTGGGCTGGAGGGTATAAAAGTTGGAACAGTGGGATGCATGTTATTGTTGATGCCATACCAGGTTGTTTGCCAGTGTATTATTGGTGCAAGATTTCTTGAGGTATATGGATAGCAAGTACATCCTCTTGAGATTACTAATTCTATTCTCCAGATTTAGAAATATAATGTGGTATGAGACAACACAAGAAAGAGTTCATGGTTTCCAAATCAAACTGTGTTATGTGTATGATGGATTTTGATTAATAGAAAGCAATGAGTTTTTCTATTAAAATTATGCAAGGTATATATTGCCGATTATTGCTGCTTAAATTATGAATCAATAATCAGTAGTAGCAAACCAGTGAGAATGAAATCCAATTGACCTGAACCATTTCATTTGAACCTTTATGTCAACGCCTTTTATTTGACCCTATACAACGATTGTTCTGGTAACATATCTCTAGTAGCTTAAGACCTCGTCGAATGTGGTATATATTAAAAGCAATTTTTTGCAAGCACATAAGTAGGCCTTGGAAAGCATATTTGGATAGTATTTTTCTTTTCACATATAAGGCTAAGCTTTCCAATGATGCTCACTCAATAAGTGATTTCATCTTGAATGTATAGATTAACTTACTAGAACCACTTGATCTGTTTGCTATATATGTGAATTTGGGGAGCGCATTATATTTTCTGTCTATAATTTAACATTAGAACACAATTATGCAGAAAAATTAACTTAATTGGAAAGAGAGAGAGAGAGAGAGAAAAACTTAATTAGCTGAGGAACTAGCTTCACACACTCACCAAAACAAAGGTCATGTACATCATTCCGTCACAATGTAACCTACTAAGAATGAGTACATTTTCAACCTGTACAAAAAATAAGCAATAATTGTATTCCAAGCATGATTGGCAATGTCAAACACAGATATTGGGAATTTGGGAATGGCATACGAACAAAATACACTGATACAATTCTTTTGATATACTTTGTACAAACCAACACAAAAGAAGTTAATATACTCTTTACAACTCCACCTTTAATAAAGCTAATTAACTATTTGAATTTAATCACCTTGTTAGACTTAACCAATAAATAACTACAACTTGATTGGTAACTTTTTAATTACTTTTATACTTTGCTATTATTTTTATAATTTTTTTAGAAGAAATCTAATAAATTAGTTGATTGAACATAAATATTTCATTTGAGAGAATCCAAATTTTAATACTAACATGAACAATTGTTAGTCATATTTTATATACTTTATGGTGGAACTCTGAATTATCTATAAGAACCATAGAGTTAAGAAGAACAAAATCATACCTTAAATCATTTGATTTTCTTTTGTCAAAAGTTTAGTAATGTTATCAACATAAAAGACAAAGCAAGTCATTTATTTTGCTTAAAATAAAATCATCATTCACAATTGTGAATTGCACTCATGATTAAACTTTGTATAAAATAAAATGATCCACATGCCGCCGCTTTTATGGTGTTGGTGTGATTAATGGTTGAGTGCAATATGATTTTTCATTTAATGAATCAAATGGCTTTAACTTAAAGGGAAAAGAGTTCCCAACAACATCCAAAACCCGTTCTTCATTAGTATTGGTTTCTTTGGATAGAAAATACAAATATATATATATATATGGAAACTTTGGAGGTGAGAAAGATAGAAGAAAAATCGATAAAAATGATAACTGTACAGATTTATTTACTATTCATTAAAAGAATATTTTATAGTATTCAATATAAATATTTATCTTATTTATACTTTTTACCAAAGATGTAAGAAAATTTTCTGTATTTTGTTTACCTCGAATAATATACAAAGTTATTTCTTTTTACTTATCTCTTTATTTATTCTATTTATTTCTGTTTTTCTATTCAATTAAGAAAATATAAATATTTTTCGAAAAAAAACCTACACAAAATAACCAACAAATGTTACTCTAATTGTTATTAATTTAACTTTTTAGAAGTTTGAGTTCGAAGTTTGACATTGAAATTTAACTCACCTTATTTTATAAAAAATAACTCAAAACTAAAGTTTAAAAACAACATATTAGATAATCTAATAGTTTAAAAATAAAAAATTATATTTAATAAAAAAAAATTC
>JBBPBS010001102.1:5182342-5198177 GCA_037974835.1 Cicer judaicum | reverse complement strand
AATACAAAGATGCTAAAAAACACACAAAAATATAATATAATTAAAAAATATCTATATTATCATATATTTTACCTAAATTATAAATAATTATATCTGTTGATTTTGTGTGTGTTTCATTACATATATGTTTTATTAAAATTAATTGTGTAATATCTATTTTAAATTTAAAAAGATTGTGTTGTTAAGAAGTTCATTATAACTATGTTTTTTTATTTAAGTTTAAATTTACGAAAACTAAATTGATAAGGCTAAATTTGTTTAGGAAAAAGATTGACTAAAATTAATAATTTTCTTCGTATATCACTGATGTTACATGACGTGTTTAGTTTATCTAATTGTGTTTTATTGCATATATATTTTATTATGAAAGCTATTATTACATAGATTATATTTATAAATTTTGATATTAATTTATAATTATTTATTATGTTATTAAAACACGTTAAATTAATTATATATATAATTATACTGTCGATATTAATTTTAATGAATTAAGATGGCATATGAATTTATTATAGATATAAATCTTATGATATTAATTTTAAATTTATTAGTTGATTTTGAAAAATATTTATTTGATACGATATTATTGAATAAACATAAATCCTAAATAATTCTTTAGAGTATAATTTCATTTCGTCTCTTTTATTAATTATATAATATTTGTTTTAATTTAATTTGTTTGTCCTTTATTTATGTAAATAAAAAGTATAGAAAGGGGAGTGTAAAATGGTTGAATTGTTGATCATATATTTATACATTATAAGGTTGGACAAAATTTTAGTTATTATACAATGGTTTGAGGGAGTAGATATATTATAGAAAACCGGAGAAAAATGCTGATCATGTGAAATTGAAATTGAAATGAAACCAATCTTAGAATGACAAACCCGTGATATTAATTATGTTGATTAAATTAACCCATCTCTTTACGCGCAATGCTGACCTTTTTTTTTCCAACTATATGCATCGCCTTCATAATATCATTACTCACCAGCACCATATTACTATATTATATAATATTATATACATCATGATCTCCATTATAATCATTCCAATACTCAAATTAATTATTGACTCCTCATTTTATTGCAAGAATTGAAACAGGGCTTGTTGGTTTTAAAAAAGTGATCATATATTAGTTAAAATGTCATCCTTTCTACCATAATAAGAGATTAATTAAGTCTCCCGCTAAAGTAAGAAATTAGCATTGCTTTCTTTGTTTCTCAAACTTTCCCATAAATGACTCTCCTTGTATTGACGAAGATACAAATTGTTTTCTTTTAATTTTGATTCAGACTTTGTCCATAAGAGTCTACTATTGCCCCCTCATTTGTTGATTAGCTTACTAATAAATGCATAATAATAATATTGATAATAATAAAAAAGAAAGTATATAACTTACGTATAAATAACTGTAAAAGAAAATTAACTAATAATTTTTTTATGAACTGTATTACAAATTAACGGGCTGTTTTTCAACCCAATTAATTTAATTAAGACAAATGTTTAATCTATATCCACATTTTAAATATTAAAAGTAAATAATTTATCGTGTATAACTTCTTAATATAATAATGGAATGAAAAGTATATAATTCACCAAATCTAGCTATTAATGTCAAAGTTACATAAAATAATAATAACATGTATCAAAGAAACTTATACTATAAGTTTAAATTGATGGTTTAACGAATTTTATGTATGCAATTATATTTTATCATTTTATTATAATATAATATTATAAAAAAAAACTGGTTTGTGTTATACTATGATGTGATATGACCAATATAATGCAATAAGGTTGGTGAACAATATTGACCCAAAACAAAAGTTGGTGAATAATAGGTTTTTATTTATATGATAAGAGATTTGAGACCAATCTGACATGTATGAAAAAATTAATTTAATTTATATATATTATTAATATCTTGTTAAAAAATTCTAAACAATTGCATAAATGATAAAACTTACCTATAATACCATAATTTATATGTTCTTCAATAAATTATCATAGTCCTCAGAGTTTGTAGCTATACCAAATATTTCATGTCCATATGTTAGTTATATTTTCTAAGAGAGTACACTACCGATATATAGAGTAGACCTTTAGGTAAGTTTTGTCCATAAATAAACCACAACATTCATAAAAAGAATTCATTTCGCAACACTTATTAAATTGTCTTATACAACAAATGGAAAATAAATAAAAATATTTAATGTGTATTTTTAATTTTGGAACCTATCTATTTGCCACATAATAAAGTAGACAACAAATTTATCATGTTTTAATTGTTAACAAATTTGAAATATCAATATTATTAAAATGAATATTACGTGTGACATTTAAATCCAAACTGTTATAGTAAATTTCTATTAATATTTTATGATATTTTGTAAGATTACAAAATACGGAATATAGATGTTTTTTTTTAACAAAAAAAGAAGTATATAATTCAAATGTTGCAACAATTAACTTGGAAAGAACAATAACAACAACATTAATTCATACAGAATTTAGACAGTGAGATAAGGTTAGAAATTTAGGAAAATAAAAATAAAACGTGTCTTTGGATTCTTGTAGCTAAATCGTGCTTGCCAGCTTTACTCTTACTCGGTAATGGAGGCAACATATATAAATCATTTTGGAATGAACCCATACACAAAATATTAAGGAAGATTGAAATTTGACAAAAAGGGGTTCATTGCACCTTCATTTTTGTTCTCTGGGTAGGAAGGTGTTTTTCAATCAAAGATTGATTCAGTGAGAAAAGATGTCGGTGGATCCATTGCTGATGCTGATTTTCATCAGCACCTGCGCTCTTGTCATCAATGGTGACACAGATCCAAATGATGGTAAGTTTTTTCTCATTGATCTTACTCTCAAGTTTCAATTTTTTTTCATTTCTCTCTCTCTCTATCTCTTGTGTGTGTGTGTTGCATTCTTTGATAGTGTTAGTTAAGACTACTTCTGCTTTGTCTTCTTGTTTCATTTGTCTTATTGTTTTTAACTATCAGCTTCTGTTGATAGTTCTGCCATTTTCTTAGGAGATTAATTGGCCAAAGGTTTACTTTTTGTTTTTTTTGTTTTTATTGGTTCTTGTGTTGTTGGATTAATGTAAAGTTTTATAGCTGATCTGTTGAGTGGAAAATTTCATTAACTTCTTTTTTACTCTTTATTCTGATTGGTAAGGTTACCTATGCTTTATTGGCTAATGATTTCCATAAATGAAACTTTTCGTTTATGGTTGGTTTTCAGTTGTGTTTGAGCTATATGTGTTATGTGTGCTGGTAGTAGTTTGATGAAATATTGCAATTTTTACTTAATTTCTGTGGATTTTGAATGTATGTGTATGTTTACTATCTACAAAGCACGAAAACCGACACCATTGCCACTGACACGTCCACACAAGTAATAATTGAAAAAATGAATTAATTGAATGTAACCAAGGCGTCGGTGTTGGGTCGAACACCGGGACACACCTTCAACCCGAGGGGTCAGTGCTACAGTGTTTAATGTAGACACATTTTATTGTGATTATCCCATTTTGCTTGTATTTTCTTCTCATAGTGAAGCAACGTTGTTGAATGATTACCAAAGTGTTTTCATAATCTTTCTTTAAAAAAAATTGGGGAAGGTGGAAATTATTATCAATGGAAGTGACATTAATGACCGTTTTACAACTCTTGCTGAGGAGAAATGAACTTTGTCCCTTGAGGTTACAAGACCAAATATTTACTGCCGAGCTGACACCTCATGGATCATTTTTTAGTAATCTAAATATCTTAAAATGGTGCAAAATGGATAGTTGTACAGACAATTACTAACTTATTAGGTTTGTAAACAGATTTTTGGTTTGCCTACTAACCTTTTGTGAATGTTCAATGCAGCCGCTGCTTTAACAGTTTTGTTTCAAAGTCTGAACTCACCAGCCCAGCTAAATTGGCCTGCCAATGGTAATGATCCTTGTGGACAGTCTTGGAAAGGCATCACTTGCTCAGGCAACCGAATCACAGAAATGTGAAGTCACTCTCTATCATTATATATATGACTCGATTGTTGTCGATTTTGTTTCTGATGTCTGATGATTTTTTTATTTATTTACTTCTCATCAGTAAGTTACCTGGTCTTGGACTAAGCGGAACTTTAGGTTACCAGCTATCCTTGTCAGCTTTGACCACCCTGTAAGTTTATGGTGCCGTTCATCATATATCCAATTTTCTATGTCTAATTACTATTATTTATTGAGACCTTGCAACTTTTGCAGAGACTTGAGTAACAACAATATTGGTAGCAACATCCCGTACTCGCTTCCTCAAAATTTGCAGCACTTGTATGCTTCTATATCTTATATTGTTACTTTGGTTGTTAATTTTGTTTTGATATTGTAATTCCTAATGTTCTTGTTACTTTTTTATTTGCAGAAATCTTGCTAATAATAACCTCAATGGGGGGATACCTTACTCTCTTTCTGATATTACTTCTCTTATAAGCATGTGTGTAATTATCTTCTTGGCTTCTTCTACTTCTCAGTGTAAAACCTTTCACTAGCATCTGGAATTGATTCATTTTTAAAACTGTTCTTGAATATCTAGGAATCTCGGTCACAATCAGCTCCAACAAGGACTGACTCTCAACTTTCAAAAGCTAACTTCCCTTTCTACATTGTGAGATTTCCTCTTAACTCTTCAACAACGTAAAACTAGTGTAGATTTCCTCCTTTTTTTCCTTTCATTTTCAGTATGACTTTACGCTTTCTGTGATGAATTATTTACCATTTTGAATTTAATAATCTCACAATGTTGGATTTGATCCCATGTGTAAGACATTTTCATTATGTTTGTGCTAAAAAGCTCTGTATACATTGGCTATTGCACTGTATTAGTGGTGTAAGCTTTTGGCAATCTAAACAATCTGCGTTTTAAACAAGCGACAATGGAGGCTGTTTTCGTTTGGTGTTTATCATTAAATATGCTAGAATTTGGTTTACTAAATTATCTATTACTTGTTTCAGGGATCTCTCTTTCAATTCTTTAACAGGAGACCTCCCTCAAACTATGAACTCACTTTCAAGCATAACCACCATGTAAATGTCCAACCTCGTGTTTTTTGTGTCAACAATTATGTGGTATTGATTGCATTCTAAGTTGCCTTGTTTACGTGTGCGTAGGTATCTACAAAACAACCAACTTACAGGAACCATTAATGTCCTTGCTGATCTGCCCCTTGAATCTTTGTGCGTCTTTATTGGTTGTTTCATATAACAGCTTTGGCATATCCTTTCCTATGTTTCCATAGAAATACCTTATCAGTTGTATTTAATTTCTTTAATTTCAGGAATGTGGAAAACAATCAATTTACAGGCTGGATACCAGAACAATTGAAAAACATAAACATACAGTAAGCATTGCCAGTATCAGCGATTTCATTTAGAATATGTTTTTTCATCATACATTCTACAATATTTAAAATTGTTGTCCATGACATGTTAGCTCTGCCGTAAGAGTTTGACAATTTGGTCTTATAATCCTAAGGGATGGAGTTCTAATCTTTTGGAGAATAGTTGTAAAATGACCATTAGTGCCACTTTAATTTATAATAATTTTTTCTTCCCCAATTTTTTGTAAACTTTAAACTTGTCAAATTTAATGACAGAAAGGATGGTAATTCGTGGAGCTCTGGACCGGCACCCCCACCTCCTCCTGGTACACCTCCAATAACAAAAAAAAACAATACTCACAAGTCCGGTGGACATAGTACCTCGCCGGCTTCTGGCACAAGTGATGAAAGCAAAAAATCCGGTATAGGAGGTGGTGCCATTGCTGGAATAGTGATCTCCATCTTAGTTGTTGGGGCAATAATAGCATTCTTTCTGGTGAAGAGAAGACCCAAGAAGTCATTTAGAGATGTTGAAAAGCTAGACAATCAGCCCTTGGCTCCTCTTACTTCAAATGAAGTGCATGGTCAGAATCTTGCATACTGTCGAGATCACTTCATGCTTTTGCTTTAGCATTTACTCCTTAAGTTATTCTGTTTTCACAATGGTATTAGTCAAATTGAAATATTAGTATCTGTCATAATGTAGAAATGAATTCAACGCAAACTTCTTCCGTAATTGACTTTAAGACATTTGATGCTACTTCTGCGGCCTCAATAAGTCTCAAACCCCCTCCTTCTGATCTTCATAAATCATTTGATGAAGATGAGTTTCCAAAGAAGCCAATTGTTGTCAAGAAAACTGTAACAGCTCCTGCAAATCTGAAAGCATATTCTATAGCTGACCTACAGATTGCTACTGGAAGCTTCAGTGTCGATCAACTTCTTGGTGAGGGGTCTTTTGGACGTGTATACCGTGCTCAATTTGATGATGGGAAGGTATTCCGCATCTACTTTGCTGCAAATCCACTTCTATGGTCCTTTATGGATTAGACTTTAGCTTATGAGAGCTTATCATTAACATAAATTTATGATTCTTAACTTGTGAAAAAGTCCTTATAATTAACTTATAGGTGTTAATAGAGAAGTTAAATGCTTCTAAAGAAATTGTGATGTAGAAGCTAATTTCAACTTATACAAGAAGCTATTGTTTAAAAAACTCCTAGTTTAATGCAAGATGTTTTATGTCTTGAACATATGCATCTGCGTATTAATGGTTTTGATTTTCTTTTATTTTTTTTCATTTATGAAAATATTGTAGGTTCTTGCTGTGAAGAAGATAGATTCATCTGTCCTTCCCAACAATTTGTCCGAGGATTTTGTGGAAATAGTTTCAAACCTCTCCCGTTTTCATCATCCCAATGTGACGGAGCTTGTAGGTTATTGTTCAGAGCACGGACAACACCTCTTAGTCTATGAGTTTCACAAAAGTGGATCACTGCACGACTTCCTTCACCTCCCTGATGAGTACACTAAACCATTGATATGGAATTCACGTGTCAAGATTGCATTGGGGATCGCACGTGCTTTAGAGTAAGTTGTTTGCTATCAGCTCTAAGTTCTAAGTTCAACTTTCTGTTACTTAATATAAAATTGCCACTTTATGGAAGTAACTAAGGATTTTTTACATACAATTGAAGTTTAAAACAAATATTTTAATACAAAGACAACATAGGGTTGTGCATCATGCATCAATTTAAATTTTTTCCCTGATAATTAAGAACCTTACTCTATGTAATTATCTCATAGGTACCTGCATGAAGTTTGTTCGCCATCAGTTGTTCACAAGGACATTAAGTCAGCCAATATATTGCTTGATGTTGATTTTAATCCTCATCTTTCAGACAGTGGATTGGCCAGCTATATTCCAAATGCCAACCAGGTGATTTTATTATTTTTTGAAACGTAGTGCTATGAATCAATGTGCTTATTACTGGATATGATTGCGTTTTGATTTACTATTTTTTTTTGCCAGTTTTCCATGCCTACTTGGTCTTTACAACTCATTTTTAATTTTCAGTTTCAAAGTTATTTAGTTTTAAGAACTAAAACTTCTTTAGTAAATTTTGCCATAGATGTTGAGTTATAACAATTTGGGAAAGAAAGAGAATGCTTTAACGTGTATTATTTTCTATGAACAATCATTGGCTCCAATTGCCTAGCCTATTGTTAAGAACCAACTCTTTTAAAAGCATAAGTGGTTTGATGAAAGCTGAAGATTAGTTTTATATCTCTAGTACTCGGCATGTATTGGATATTTATGTCTGTTTTGTTTGATGCACCTCATGTATAGATTTTGTTTAATAGTCCTCTTACTGTATGCAATTTCTCCTTTTGCATAGTGAAATTTAACTCAAATACTAAATTATTAGAAGTTCTTCTAACTTTTGTCTCATGTTCAGGTATTGAACAACAATGCTGGATCTGGATACGAAGCTCCGGAAGTTGGATTGTCGGGTCAATATACTTTCAAGAGTGATGTCTACAGCTTTGGAGTTGTCATGTTGGAACTTCTAAGTGGACGGAAACCATTTGATAGGTGAAACATTCACATACCTTTTCGCTTTAAAACATTTGCCTACCTTTTGGCTTTAAAGTAACCTCCCACGCTGATATAATATTCTCACTTTTTATTTTTTGATTGTTTAACATTCCTTCTACAGCTCAAGGTCAAGGTTTGAGCAGTCATTGGTTCGATGGGCGACACCTCAACTCCATGACATCGATGCATTGGCTAAAATGGTTGATCCTGCACTAGAAGGACTATACCCTGTCAAGTCTCTTTCTCGATTCGCCGACGTCATTGCCCTTTGTGTTCAGGTAATGTCCCAAATTTCTTCTTTTAGGGGGGCTATTTGAATTGTTTATACAACAAAAGTTACTCATCTAATTGTAACCACAGATTCATATTGTTGTGAATTTCGACCTTCTGATCTTGATACAACAGTCTACATTTTGACTTAGTGTTTTTGATTCATCTTGAAAGTCACAATACGAACTTTCTAATTAAGATCAAACAAGTGAGATGGTGCAATTGTGTGAATGCAAGATATCCCGACTACATGAAATCTAGATCCATTTGAATGATTTGGGCTAATGCATTATTATATTATTCTAATTTTTTGTATGGCAGCCGGAGCCTGAATTCCGACCACCTATGTCAGAAGTGGTTCAAGCATTGGTTCGGTTAGTGCAGCGAACCAACATGAGCAAACGAACATTTGGAACTGATCAAGGAGGATCCAACCGAGGCGGTGATGATCAAGAAACTCAAGACATGTAAATGGAAGCAACATATGTGTTGATATGCATCTCATTTTCTTTGTTTTTTTTAACCCTCTGACACTTACTCTGAGTGATATTGATTTGTAATTCATGTATGTTATTCAGCTATTTATTTTATTGGTGATAATAATTATACTGTTTGCGAAATTGAAGCTTTGTTTTGAGGGTTGCTTTTGTTGTTAATAGCTGTTTAACTATCATCTATGGATTTTGACTACAAAATGGAAGATTAGTCTTACAAGATAAATTAAAAGTTAAAACATATCAACCTCTTGTGAGAAAATTAATTAACATTTGCTGTTTCATTTTAATTTTCATTTTAAGGTTATTTAATACTTATACATACTAAAAATCCAAAAAGTTTTATTATTTTTGAAAAAATTATGTTTTTTTTATACCCTTAGCTATTTATTATTTCATTCCATTTGTTTTTTCTCTGATAAGTTATTAAAGATAATTTTGATAAAATAATAATTAGTATTATTTTAAACGTTGAAAACAACAAACAAAATTTGCAACTAGAAAAAACAAATAAAAGAACACAAATTTTCTCGAGAGGCAACATAAAGCAACGGAAGGAGTATTATTAAGTTGTCATGTATGTGCAGGCTTTCCACAATTTCAAATATAAGTGAAAGTATTCATATTTGATTATTTTTGCTTACTATCAAGATTAAATAAATATATAATTAGGTCAGTTGTTAAAATATATTAGAAAGTTACTAATTATATTCTTGAGCATATCAGAAGCCATGAATTATAGACATACCAATAGATGGTGAGGACACAATATACATAAGGTTGGGGAACTTAGTGAAGTGGCAAAAGGCTAACACCATTGCCAACAATAAATTACACATTTTTCAAAATAATACAAAATAGTTTTTCTTTATATTATTATTATTTCTAAAAATTTAAACAATTGCTCCTTCATAAACTTATTACTTTCTTATTAAGAAGTAAAATTAACAAAATTTAAGAAATAAAAACAGAATATTTTCGCTGCATGCAGCCTCTAAATTTTTTTGGCAAGAATAATCCATGAAGTTATTACCTTATTAAGAAGTAAAATTAACAAATTTTAAAAAATAAAAACAGAATATTTTCGCAATATGTGGCCTCTAATTTTTTTGGCAAGAACAATCCAAGGATTCAAAAGGTTAAAGATAGCAAAATGTCTCGAATCAATTTTGGATCATTACTTCTTAAGAAGAAAAATTAACAAAATTTAAGAAATAAAAACAGAATATTTTCGCTATATGCAGCCTTTAATTTTTTTTGGCAAGAATAATCCATGAACTTATTACCTTATCAAGAAGTAAAATTAACAAATTTTCAAAACTAAAAACAATATTTTCGCAATATGCGGCCTCTAATTTTTTTGGCAAGAATAATCCAAGGATTCAAAAGGTTAAAGATAGCAAAATGTCTCGAATCGATTTTGGATGTATCATTAGGAAAAAGTTAGCTACAGACAGAGACCTATAAGAAACAAGAATGAAATGTGCATTCAAACAGACTAGTTTCACAAACTGCTCATATGAAAGAACCATATGCCCTTGAAATAACTTTCACTGGGACAAATAAATATTGTACGAGCAAATTATGGTCTCTTGAGGAAGTAGATGAAAGATAACTCAGTTGTAGACCATATACTTGGGAGTTGCACTGAATTTCTGGTACCCTTTGATGACTTTATTCACTGCATCAAGGAAGTCTTTCTCTGTTACAGTCTTCCTTCGGGCACGGATAGCATACATACCAGCTTCAGTGCATACGCTCCTTATATCAGCTCCTGGAGAGAACAAAAAATATTTTGGTCAGAACTAATTTTTCATAACAAAGGAAGCAAGCTGAAAAAATTCCTCAAAACCAGTAGTTAAGATGTTCTTACCAGTGGAGTTTGGGCAAAGACGAGCTAAAAGTTCAAAACGGATATCCCTTTCACAGTTCATGGTTCTTGTGTGTATCTTGAATATTTGTGTTCTACTCTCTAAATCAGGAAGGCCAAATTCAACTTTACGATCCAATCGTCCGGGCCGTAATAGTGCTGGATCCAGAGTGTCAGGCCTATAAATTGTGGACAAAAGGCATAAACAATATTAAAAAGCCAGCATTGAGGGGTGAAACTTTCAAATTGAAGAAAAGCAATCTTGGAGCAATGAGACATCAACAAATGAAGTTGCAAAGTAGAAATGCAACTTGACTTTATCTCTTCATTACAAGAGATCAAGGATGGGCAGACATTATGACATAATAGGAAGGAAAAAAGAAGGGAATTTGGGGTTGTGCAACATTAAGGAAAAACTGATAGTGAATAGTAATACTAAGAGACACTTTCATTATAACATCTACAGTAAAACCAATATAAAACCTTGTAATAGTAAAATCAACCAACCTGTTTGTTGCCATCAGAACTTTGATGTTTCCTCGAGCATCAAACCCATCAAGCTGATTCACAATTTCAAGCATAGTGCGCTGAACCTCATTATCACCACCAACACCATCATCAAATCGTGCACCTCCAATTGCATCAACTTCATCAAAAAACACAATGCATGCCTTCTTTGAACGGGCCATCTACAGGAGGTAACAAGTTCAGTGAAATGATACCAGATCATGGAAACCACGATAAAAAAAAAATAAAAAAGCTAGAAGAGAGAACTTAAACAATCACCTGAAATAATTCACGAACCATCCGAGCCCCCTCACCAACATATTTCTGAACTAGTTCACTTCCAATGACCCTTATAAAACAAGCATCAGTCCTATTAGCAACTGCCCTGGCTAGAAGTGTTTTGCCAGTTCCTGGTGGACCATAACAAAGCACACCCTTAGGAGGATCAATTCCAAGCTTGACAAATTTCTCAGGATGAAGCATGGGAAGTTCAACAACCTTGCAGCGAAATTAAAAATTTAGTGCCACCTGACTTATGTCCTTATAACATGAAATACAAAAATTTTCAAAAAACTTACTTCACGCATTTTTTCAATCTGCTCCTTACAACCACCAACATCATTATATGTCACATCTGGTTTCTCTTCAACTGTCATCATGGTAACACTTGGATCAATTTTTGGAGGTAATGGAATCTGAATCTGATATTTGTTTCTATCAACACTGCAATGATTGAATAAAGGTCAAATACAACACAAAAACAAGGTAATATTCCTGTTTCTCTTCTTTCCATGGGTGATATTTAATCATAATAGTTATTTATTGGATACTTACCCAACACGCATTCCTTCCTCTATGTCGGTGGGGGAAACCTTGTCTCCTAGCCCAACAACAAACTGTTATCATCAAAGCAAAAGTTAGACCAAACTTCAAAACGAAATACAAATCCTTGCCATACTACACAACATATAAAATAATTGATTAGCCAAGTGCTATTATCTTAAACTAAGTGATGCCGGACATTTGCAAACAAATATCTATCTAATAGATATAGGGAAAATGAAAAGATTGTAGTGAAGTATAGGCACCTTTGCAATCTGCTTGACATTGATAACATATTTGGCATCTTCAGAGTTTGGATTTATAATTTTTGTGCATCTTGCGACCTGTTCAATAAAATAGCCATAGTTAGCCATTCATACAAATAATAAAAGTACTTTGAACAAATTTTACACAATGAGAGAGGGAGAGGGAGAGAGAGAGAGAGAGAGAGAGAGAGAGAGAAGTACCTGAAGAGGCTGCTCCTCCTGCATCATTTGCTTATCAGAAACAAGATCCCATTGGCTTGGTGCAGCTAAACCAGTATCAGACTCCTTGATACCTATTATTACAACAAGAAGCTTAACATCTAAGGAAGTTTGCAAGTGTTAACAACATCCAACTCAAGTAACTAAGACCTAGCCACACTTTGAATGCGATGAAATAAAACACCTACATAATATCAACTATCGAGTATTGAGTCCTTCCTTCAGTTTAAGATTAAACTTGAACTTTTAGAAATAGAAAGAAACCCAATTAAGGAACCCCTTGTAATCATCAAAATGAAAATACACAGCAAAGGAACATAGAATAGAATACACCGCATTACCAAGAAGAAGAAAAGATGTAATTTTCTTTAGTTCAAACAGTTACAATTATCTACAAAGCAATCAAGAAAATCAGAAACAAACTAACTATTTTTCACATACCACATAAATCATTCACTTTCTTTGCCATATCTTTGATTTCCTTCTCCACTTTTTTTATGCTTGTGGAATAAGGTCCCAAACCCTGCGTAATGTATAACAAAATATTTCATAAAAGACTGCTTATAAACAAATACTCTAATAAGGAGAAAACCACTGATTAGAGAAAAGCATTTTCATTCAGCAACTGAGAAGCCTGTCAGGGAAATTCAGGAATCAACATGAGCAAAACATCTCCATAAATATCACTTGTTTTCTGTATGACAGCTATACACTCCACATCTCACCACTAAATACATAGCTACACACACTAGTATCACCTAGCAACACTTGATGAAACCTATTCATAAGGTACACTTAATCTGTCAAGCCAGATAAAAAGTTTCAACGTTACATCACATAAAAATACAAGCCGTGCCTATATGAAAAAGCTTAGAGCATCCACAGCATGATATATTAACAATTACCATGTATAGTTCGTAGCTACCACAAGCACCAATTTACACAAACCCCACAACCAACAACCTAAACTCTTGACATCCAGAAACCCAATCAAAATCTGAAAAGGAGGTCAACAGAAAGCTGATCTCTTTCATTCATCCAAGTATACCCACAACGTTCTAGAGTTGTAAAACTGACAAAAATGTTCAAAATTACAGATTTTTTTAACCAACCCCAGATCCAGAATCATAATAAAGTGAAATTAGGTTAACGCAGTAAGTTTTCCCCCAAAAACACTAAGCGATTTAAAGCCAATAACAAAATAAAGTACAAATCAAATAGAAATAGCATATGAAATAGAACAAAAGAAATAGAATATTATAAGATTGTTACAAGAAAGAAGATCTGGTAAACCCTAAAAGAGAAAGGGGGAAATTGAGAAATTAGGGTTCGAGAGAGAGGGGCTTACGTAGGTTTTGAGAAGAGCGATATCATCCTCGTCGAGAGGGCGAGGGTTCTTCTCGTCCTTGAGTTCATCTTCATGTTCGATCGCCATTGAAGTTTGAGTTTTCTCTTACAGATTATAACAAATGCGTCAAGTTGAAGAAGTTAGTCGAAAAGCAAAGAGAGTCACTCACTCAGTTCTAACTTCAAAATCGGTTCACCTCGTCTTTTTATTTATGCCAATGTCAACAAAGTTAGCATGTTCAACAAGACACTCAAATATATTTTTACTCTAAAAACATCTATTCCAAATATTTAAAAATTAAACATGTCTTTGTTTTTACAAAACTTTCTAGACTTTAGTTTCTAAAACAAAATATTCGTTTATAATTCTTATTATATAGAATTTTATAGAATTTTTTTTAGGAACAAATAGAATCAATTTTTTTTAAATAAAGACAAAATATGGATTTTTTTAAGATTTAAAAAGTTGAAAATATTTTTATAAAAATTAAAAATAAATTTTTTATTTTATTTAATCCAATATTTAATTATATATTGAATGTGTAATTTTGATACATGTAATAATTTTTTTACATTAATAAATTTAAATGATTATTAAAGTTTGAATTGCTCCACTCTAATTAAAATCGAATGATTTAAATTTTAATATTAATTTTTTTATTAAATATAAATAAATAAAATTGACTTAAAATTTGAAATCAAAATCATAAAATTCCTAGGCAGCACCAAATGGTACTATACCTAATACAATTTTATAAATTGAATTTAAGGAACTTACTAATAATAGTTTTAAGGTTAAAATAGCACTAACAAAATTATTTATAAATTAATTATTCTCTCCAGTCACAAATAGAACTAAAAATTAAGACGTATTTTGAATCATAATTTTGAACCTATTACATTTCAACTTTTATTTATATTCATTCAGTCATGACAGGAGAAAATATCTATCAATAAAGTTCTTAGATTGACCTTAGGTGTTGCACTCATGTCATCATGGATAAGAGTCATCTTGCTATTACCTACATTTATTTTTGTTGATTAATACAATGTAATTTTAATTGTTTATTAACTTATCATTCATCCTTTCAAAAATAAATTAACTTTTCAAATATTTTATAATAAAATTTTAGGCAAGTTATGATTTAAGAGCTCACTAAGATCATAAAATATCACAAAGCTAACAAAATCATAAAATATCACATCGCTAAAAAATAATTGTAGATGTACTTAAAAAATATCAAATGAATTGGTCATTTAGAAAACTTCGTCAATTATTTAGGTTATTTGGATATGCCGTTCTTATCGTTAAATCAAATGCAACAATAATGGTACAATTTATGACATTCCTAGCAATTCTTTTTGTTGTGGTATTTTTAGATATAAAAATGCTACTTTTTTGAATTATTTTGCCATTAATCTTGGTATTTCCTTTGTGTACCATGTTGAATTATTGGATGTTGATAAGAATGATTACTTATAGTAAAGGTGACACATCCTTTGCTTAGAGAGTGATTCAAAACTTATCATATATATTTTTAATGATTTCTCTTTGGTTCTGTTGCATCTTAGAACTAAGTGGCATAGATGATTTCTTTTAACCAAATATATGTTTTATTTTTTCTTCGTATTTATAAAAAAGATAATAATTGTGCAAACAAGCTAAGTATATTTCTTGTGTGTACTATAATGAATTATTAGTTGTTGATAAAAACGATGATTTATTGTAAAGGTGACATAACATTTGGTTAGAAAGTGATTCAAAGCTTGTCACATATACTCTTAATGATACCTCTTTGGTTCTTTTGCATCTTCGAAATAAGGTATAAATTGCTTTCTTTTAACTAAATATATGCTTTTTTTTTCTTCATATTTATAGGAAAGATAATAATTGTGAAAAAAAACTAGAGCTATTTGGAACTAATAACAATTATTTTCATTGATACGATATCTTCCTTTTATTTATTAGAGAACATTTTTTCGTGGTAGATTTCATTTATTTGATTTTTGTTCATATGATTTTTCATTAGTTTGATTTAGTCTCTCATATATTTTATACTTC
>JBBPBS010001102.1:5108127-5182331 GCA_037974835.1 Cicer judaicum | reverse complement strand
TTATTGGTAGGATCTCAATTTTGTATAAAGACTAAATTCTATTATACTTTTTAAAATTTAGGATATTTTATCTTTCAAGTAATATTATTTTAAGCATTTGATTGATAAAGAAACATTAAAAATTTAATAATATATTGAGAATAAATTTATTTGATTGAAAAAATGAGACCTTATATCAAGCAATTAAAATTAAGAAATCAAAATAATATTCTCACGCAAGTAGTTGGATTGTTGAGTTTAGAATTATTGAAATGAAGAGTATTAGTTAGGTTGTGGCAGAAAAAAAATATAAATCAGAACAAGTTTTGTATAAAGTGAGTTTCACATGGTCTCATGTTTGATTATTAATGGGAAACAAATGCCTGAATGTTAGGAGATAACAAAGGTTAGGTGACTAATCTCCAATGTTTTGCCCTAATTGTCCTTAATTTTTTAAAATTTCTAACATGTTTGTAAAATAAAGGTTGTCGTATTAGAAACTTACAAATTGGTCCTTGCAACAAACTTGTGTCAAAGAGAAAGAAAAAAAAAAGGAATAGAGCAAGAAAATATGTAAATTTTTATATAACTCATCCAAAACCAAAATATATCTCTTAAGATATTAATTTGCTACAAAATCACTTTAATTAAAATAACAGATTTTTAATTGACAGCTTAAACTTTTTTTTACATATACATCCAATAATATCAAACCATTTACATATTTGTAAAGATGTTTTAAAAACTAATACAACAATGTTGACATATAATTCGATACACGTTGAAAATATTTTTATAAAACAATTAAAACCATATTTATATACATCAGCCTCATGTCAAAATATAATAAAATAAAAAATAATAATACGAGGTGAATACGATGCACATAATTTTAAAACCTCGGCTATTCAGAAGTAAAATCACATTAAAAGAAACTTTTGTACAAATTTATTCCATTAACTTTCACTATCAAAGATTTGCCACTGCAATATTAAAAACACAAGTTTACAAAACTATTGACAAAGAAACTCATTGATAACTCTGAGTTAGTTGGTGTCTCCCCCTAAAAATGAGTCAAAAAATGTCAATGCAAAAACATGTATTACAAAACTGGTAATTAAAAAATGGACTTTTCGTATTTAATAACATCTTTGGTGTTCAAATCATATATCTTGCAAATTTCTGCAATGGTATGTCTGCTAAGGCCGTCAATCCCATCATCTTGACGAACAAGATTATCAAGCTCTTTGGATGGACTCAACACCTAATTGATACATCATTTGAACAAAAAAGTATATATATTAGCAAGTAGACATTGAAAATCACTAATTTTGGCTTTGAAATTATGCATCGAAAAATTTGGTCGCTGAATTAATAAAATTCCAAAACCATTTCTAAAATTTAAAATCTTCAATCACATTAGTTATTTTGGGACAAACAATGTAGTCCCTAAACCCCTAAAGAACTAATGTGATCGCGAATATAATCAATGTGTATTTGTAAAATTGTTTTTAACCCACCGTTGAAATCACTTGCTCACTTCCCAATATCTCAATTCAGACTAGACAAGAATATGTATACTTACCCAACGTGGTTCTTGAGAACTAAGGCTTTCATTTTTAGAGTCTTTATGCTCAGTTTCCTTCTTATCCTTATAAGTGTTGGAAGACTTGCAACTATCTGAGACTAGTTGAAGCAGCTTCTCACTTCCCTGAGAAATTGGAGATTAAACCGAGCAGATTCTTATGCAAAATTCAAGATAAAACGACTTAGAAGCCATAAAGTGTATAACTTCTTTAATTTCCTCGAAATCAAAAGATGTTTGTTTAGCAATGGTAATTCTGTGATTTACAGTACCGCCACTGTAAATTTAAAGCATTGGATTTACAAATAAACATCGTGTGAAGATTAAAAAACCAATAAACTTCAATATATAGCAGGAACCCCTCATTATTTAAGGGAATAACCAGCATTCTGCGATATATTTGAAGTCTTCTTGCTGAATTTAGCTAGAATATAACATCTAAAAAACAAAATACTCTTAATTGAAAAGTTGAAAGCTGACAGGCAAAAGGAAAGTCCCTGATTGAGACCGCAAAAACAGACAACATAACATGAATGAGAAGAGAGGGGAAATAGTACAAACCTGAAGGGCCCTCCAATGAGAATAAGAGCGGAATAAAATCCAGAAGAATGGGACATTAGGCAAAGGTAAAATCTGTAATGTAAATTTAATATGAATGATTATATACCGATCAACACAATCTTGAAAATCTTTGCAAAAAGCCATAATATATTAGTTGTCAACAATCACAGAACACATACGTACGCTAAATGCAGAGCTCAATGGAATCAATGAAACTGAACCATAAAAGAATTTCCGGTGTATTATTGTCCCCCTGTCAACAGATATTATTAGCATTTAAAAAAAAAATCACAAGCAGCAGTAACACATTTCTGTTTAACACATCCGTGCAAGGAAAAAGAGATAATTATTACCGCATAGCAATATGTCTTAGTCTACGACGAACAAGTTGAGCATTCAAACTGCAAAAAAAAAAAATCACAAATGTCATAAAATAAAAGCTAAAAGAAGCAAAAGTGAAATGCCAGATCTTGTGCTCCATCCAAATTATGTTTCCACAGGTGATTTTCAAATGGAAATTATTTCATAGACTCTACAACTTAAAAAAAAAACTATAAATACATAATAACAAAGCTGGTTCTACCAGGGATAACTCCCATATTCAAAATGGAATTTTAACCAGGGAAAAACCACCAAGAAGAGAGGAGCCTCAAAGCAGACACAATGATGTCTCTCATTTCACAATGCATACAGTTCAATGTTAAACATCAAATAAGCGAAAAAGAATCGGATAACATAAAAAAATGAATCAGCAAACTATGATCACTGAAATATATCAACCACCAACAAAGAGCACCAAAGATTGATAAAGCCACCAAAGAAGAGCCTCAAAGATTGAAAAGCAGACACAAGCATGTCTCTCGTTTCACAGTGCATACAGTTCCAAGAACATCAAAGAAGTGAAAGAACATAAAAACTAAATACATCAAACTATGATCACTCAAATACATCAAACCACGAATCCAGGCCTCAAAAACCTTAATAGGAGAGGAAATTCTGTAACAGCCAAAAATCAAATAAAATTAAAACAGAACAACACATTATGATCATTGATTAAGCAAGGTAACCACAAACCTTGATGGGTAAATGACTTGGACACCAGTAACTTCCTTCGATATAGACTTCAAAAAAATCTCCGATGGCTTAACACGTGACAAAAGCCACAAACCCAACCTGCAAAAACTCAAAATGACATTTCAGAATCAAGAACAAAAATTTCTCAAAAGAAACAAAAAAAACATCGTGAAAATATGAAGTAACAAATAAAGAAAAACTCACCCATGAATCTTCTTCTTGAAAGATCCATCAGGTGCATTTTCCAAACCAACCCAACCTTTATTCATCTGCAATAACAACATTACATCACACAACAAAATGTTAAAGAAAACGAGAGAGGCGGAAAGAGAAATGAAGAAGAAACGAATTGAATAAGACCTTATCAGCCACGAAATCAGTAACAAGTTCAGCTTTGGCGTTAAGGGGTTTATCAGCAGTGTAAATTGTTTTCAACATTTCTTTGGAAGTTAAAGAGGCTTGAGATGAAGTAGTTGAAGAAGCGGGGAGAGAGTGATCAATGGATCTGGTGAAGCACCAGTTTCTTCCTCGGATTGGGAACACAATCAATTTGGCTCTCATGGTGATTGAATTGGGAATTTGTATAAAACAAAAACCCTAGCTCGGAAATGTAGTTGAAGGGTGAAGAAGACGAAGAAGAAAAAGAATTGAATGTGAAAAGCGGCGCGGGTTACGGAATTACGGTTGTGGTCCTCACACGCTCACAAATTCAATTATAAACTGTCCTTTAACTCGTCTCATTTTATTTTACATTTTCATTATTATTTCCCTCATTTTCGAATTCTAATACATTCAAACTGAATCTATTTTCATTTTACTTTATATGTGTCCAAATATTACTATTCTATTGCTTTTTCTTTTTTCGATGTCAATTCTTTTAGATGCAAATAATATTAATAATAGGGTATTTGATTCCACTTTCATGAATTTCACATTTATGCTAAAACGACAACTACATTAATAATTCTCAATAAAATATCTACATGAAAAATAAAAAACTTGTAAATTCATTTCATCAATTACTAATATAAAAATGCAATTCTTTTAAAAGGTGTGAAATAAGAAGAAAAAAAAAACTTTTCTCTAAGAAAGTGTAATAAATTCAATTTAACAATCATTCAAATACTTTAAAAATCATAAATAAATCATATTGTAAATAAATTGTATTTCTCATTTTCTCTTAAATAATACTTTAATATTGAAAATGAGTAAAATAATTTTATAAAAATAATAAAAAAAATATATAATATTATATTATAAAAATCTAACAAATTTACTCTTCAACAATTCTTAAAAAAATAAATAGGACATCAACTAACAAATCTTATTCTAAATTTTTGCTACTATAGATAATCATAAAAAAAACACCAAAAATAAATTTTAAATAACACTATATAGACTTTTTGAGATATTTCTAGTATTGAAATTGTATATTTATCTCAAAACATTTTAAAAAACAATTTTAAAAAATGAATATTTTGTAATTTCTTAAAACACTAAGTTTAACCCCAAAAATTTTACTAAAAAAAATTTGTAAAAGTACGAGAAAGCTTTACTGTTAGAAATGTTGAATATCTCTAATGGGTTAAATGTTTGTGGGTGTTAATTTGTAATTTGAAATGAGAAGAAGAAGGGAGAGAAAAACAAGAAAATGGAGTAGACGAAGTACTGTAGCCGAGACAAAGAAAAGAAAAAATGGGTTGAAGGGAGAAAGATGGTGTGTGGGTGGGTCTAAGTGATTTTGGTTTTTAATGGGCAGGTTGTTTTTTTATTTTTATTTTCTTTTAAAAAACTGGGTAAATCAACAATTCAATTATTTAGGATTTAAAATGAATAATTTATTATCATAAAAGTTATTGAAATATCCAGCTACATCGATCATTATAATATTATGAACTAAATTAATTGACATTTAAATAATATAAAAATTAATTTGAGTTTTTTTATTTGTTTATTAATGGATCAAAATGACAATAATTTATACTTTCATATATTAAAATTATAATACCTTATAAAATACCATTGAAGTAAAATTACGTGTTTCATTATAATATATCCGGTCCCAATCGTAAGCAAAACTAATCAAATAAAATTTATGTACTTAGTTTAAATTTTTTTAGGGAATGACTTATTATTCTCTAGTCTATAATTAATTAAACGATTACGTTGTTTTAAAGGAGTATAATTAAGTTTTGACATATTTATTTGTTTTTATGAATAATTGATTTGTTTTTTTTTTGAAGATTACATCATCATAGTGGTCCATTAAATTGTATGAATCAATCATTTTAATTAATCTTTGAAATTTGCAATAAAAAGAATGATCGTTAAATTTAAATAACATAATTGATTATTCCATTAACTTGTATTGTTTTAGAGTATGACATAAACATTAATTACATATGTGATATATTTGTGTGTAAACCAACTTTATCTAATTTATGTAAATCAACTTTATCTAGTTTATTAAGTCAGGTTAATGTATCTAATTTAAAATTTAAGAATACATTTTTGGGAACCGTAACTAAGAAGAGAATAATGTTTAAACTCAGACAAATTTTCATAATCAAGTCCTAGAGAGCGAGGAGTGAAGGTTTGGATGGATCGATGAAATTCAGGGTGATCTGTCTCAAGCTATGAAGCAAAAAACATCTCTAAACGTCATGTCAACATGTCAAACACGTGTTAGATATATCTTACCAATATACAATTAAAAAATGTTTTTATATTGGACACATGTTAGACATGTATTGGACACACACCAAATGATTTTCTATGCATTTCAAAACTCCTAATCTTGGATTAGATCTTTTACTTTTTGAGATGAATAGTATAATTGGTCATCTTATCAATTTTCTGTGAGGCACATTATCATATGATTAACAACTTGTTATAACATATATAATTGATCTTCTTATCTAAAATTATTTTTGTAATTGCATTGTAAATGATTTGTGTTAGTATTCTTTTTATAGAATCATGATCATTATCACAACTTTGATTTTAAAAGGTTGAAATATTAATCTTAATTTTCAATTTAAAATTATCATTACATATGGTGTTTTGGTATCCAATATTTAAGATATTGACTGTATCAAATTCTTTACGATGTTTGTATTAGTATTTATGTTTCATAGATCTCAAGAATCAAACTTCACAATTTCTTGCTGACATTCTTGAAGTAGGACAACCAATAGAACTAAAGGTGCACGGGAGAAATTCTGACGTGAACACTCACCTAGAAAGCAAACACAATGAATAATAATTATATATTCAAATCAAAACACTTGATTTTGCATTCCGTCAGATTAAGATGGAAAATGTCAAATAACATTTTATGTTAATTGATCAAAGAAAATCTTTTGAAAGACAATTTTAATTTGGAGCTTCAAAATCATCAAAAATAAAAAAGATAAGATCGTGCATGAATTTGAACCCTTGGATATTTAATTCAATGTCCTCGTGTTCTCAAAGAACGGATTAAAAGAATTAAGGTTTACTTCATTTTCTATTCGTCATTGAGTTAGTGAGAGTTGAGAATGGACAAATAAAGGGTAAACGTAAAGCAAAAAAGATAAATGTATTTACTGTCATTTTCACGGATTGAAATTTTATAATTATTTTTAATTACTTGTGATTATTTGACTGCCAATAAGATGCTTTTGTAATTTTGTCGTAACAAAAGACAATTCAAACATCACCAGATATGTGTATATATATATATATATATATATATATAAACTACTCATCTTATAAAAATACTAATAAAGTTAAATAAATTTACACCTTTACCTTTAATTCATATAGCCTAAATATAATTTTAATTATTTATTTTTTATTTAATATTCATTTTAATTTTTTATATTTTTTTTATTAAATTTGGTCTTAAATGATGTATTTTACTTTGTCTCAAAATCTCCTTTAGCGACTATCAATATGTATCAATTATAATAGAGATTTAACCCATTAATATCTCGTTAAAATGCTTACAAGTTCTCCATTTAATCCATTAATATACTTGCAATTGAAAAAACTTTTCTAGCAGACTTTGAAACATATTAAACTCTTTGAAATAAAGAGTATAAATGCATGCATGTAGTTTTTGCCGGAGACAAAAGAAAACACATCATTAATTAATTGTATAATTGTACCTTAATGGTAAGGTTCCATTTCAATTGAAAAGAGAAATGGGATGTTGAAATGCCACAAAACCGCTATGGGGCAAATTTCAGGATCAACGTGTATATTTTACAAGTTACAATCAATGTCATAAAAGAATATGTAATAACAAGCAAAACTTCCCAATAAAATCCTAATTCTATTATCATACATGACTACTCAAATGAGAAAAATACAATCTAACCTAAGGTAGGACAATTTAGTGTCTGGTCCCGAGCCACGGCGCAATCAAACTTTCGTTATCTTCAAAATTCATTCATTTTCTGCTACAATATTCGGTTCTTCACCTTGGCAAAGGTACTCATCACACATCGATAATGATCCCCAGTCCTTTCTCAGCCGCCGGATGTCTTCTGTGAAAGTTGAACCAGGTGCTCCAATGAACACACTAGACATGGCACATATAGTCTTGTCCAACATCGCTTCCACCTTCAGTGCGAAAATATTCATAATGAACATCACCAAGCACAAGTTAGAAAAGAAATCACAAAGTAGCATATAGAAGTGTTTTTGACAGAAATCACATAAGGATGAAACTGAGGAGAGAGAATATGATATATGTGTAGAGGTGATTTAAAAGATAAAGACGAGCAAAATCAAGGGAAAGAGAAAAGGTGTAAGCTAGAGAAGAAATAGTAGATTCTTATACAATTATAAGTTCATACGGAAGTGCCAAATTGTTTTTTCGTTCAATATGAACATTATCCTTCTATTAATCAACCCAAATTGGTCCAGATTCTTAAACCTATTCCCAGGTTGAAGTCAATCCCACTGCAAGACAAGCTAGACAACTAAAGCCAACTAAGTTGAATACAATAGGGCCTACAGTTTTTAAAGTTTCTTTTTCCTGAAAGTAAAATATTTATGGCGGTGTGACAGGATAAGAATGATAAGATTTGATTTACTAGTTACTACACTTAAAACTTAAAAGGTTCTCTTAAGGGTAAAAAGGGGCACAAGAACTTGCAACAATAAATGCAACCAAAGAAGGGAGGCATGATCAACGGATATGTGTAGTCATCTTGACAGTTTTATTATTTTACATATTTGTAAATTGTAACAGAAGAGGAGCCTTAGCACAAGGTAACAAGCTTGAATCATGATGTCAATCTTTTGTAAATACAATATAAGACTACCTAGAATAGACACACAAATGACACAATGAATCCAACTCTTCTCTAAACTATGGTAAATGCTTTGTAGTACCATAAGTTACCCATTCTCATTTGTAAATTGTAACCCCAATGATCAGACATGGAATATGGATGTTAAAATTTAGGAAAGTTACACTGTTTAAGTTTAAACTTTAAACCACTTCAAAAAATAAGGAAGCACTGTCATCTCACCTGTGCATCTCCCTCAATACCATGCCTATATAACAAAGCGTCCCATTTTTCTGCTGAATTCCGGGCTGGCCGTATTACAAGTGGAACTGGCTTGCCATTCAGCACAACTAGTGACTGAAGCAGACCAGTTTCGCTTTGAGCTGCATCCGTAGAAAGGTATATGATGGGTGCATCAGCCCTCTCAACCACCCTCAAGATGCAATCTGCCGCTTGAGGGATGGGGTAAAAGCAACTTGGTTTTTTAGCATTACTGTGAACATAAAAATGGATAAGTATGGCAATATGATAAAGGAAAAAGAGACCCAAAAAATTGCAAGATAGTTTCTCACGATGCAAAAGCCTCCCACGAGAATTAAAAAAACAACACAACAACAACAACAATAATCATGATTTGTGAGCCATGAGAATGCAATTGGCAATTCATTCAAATTCAGATGAGTGTTGGCAAATTTCTGTCATGGCATTATAGCATGGCTGATTTTGTGCTGGCTGCCATAGGCCACAAAACCTATTATATCTGTCATGTTTCTGTCATAGACCACAGCGCTATGTTTCTATGGCAGATTTTTGGCTGGCCGCCATAACCTGCCATCTGCCATTGGTAACATTGATTCAGATCCCTATAGTTAGAGATTACACACACATAGTCAGCACCTCGAAGTCGTTGGATCAAGAATGGACTGCTTTAATTTCCACTATGTTATTAAAGCTGATTCACAAGCTAAAATTGGAGCCTATCTTAATCCAGTGACTCCAATAAGCTTACTGTGCAAATGTGTGGAATCTCTGACTGCATGAAATCTGAATTCAATTCATGATCCAGGAAAAGATTCAAATGCAGGCAAAAGTTTACTCTAGCACATCAAACTCAAGTAATCAATTTATACCACCCTCAATCTTACAAGATATTAAATTAAAAAAGAAAATGAATAAAAGGTCGCACCAGAATTTCAAAAACCCGTGTCTCCGAAAATGCAATGCAATGAAGTTCCTTCCAAGAAACGTCTGAATAAAACGCTGAGCAGTAAGCGTAATAAGGCGATTAGGTTCAATCAAAGTCTTGCATTTGTGAGCAATCGGTCCACCCGGTTGCATTACCCATTCATGTTCAACTTCAGCATAAAAAATATCCCCAATCGCCATAACATCATCATCATAAGAAAACTTAGACATAACATCCTCAACACTCTTCTTCTTCGGATTCCGAGTATCCTCATCATCCCAAACAGCCTTAGGTTTACTCATAGACAAACCCAAACCACTCAATTTCTTCAACTTTTCATCATCCAAATAACAAGGTTGAGGCAAAGAGAAATAACATAGAAACTTATCAATATGCAAATGATCCTTCTTAACATTAGAAAATTCATCAAAAGAAATAACAACTTTTTTCCCTAAACATTTATTTATATGATCAATGTTAACAACTCTATCATACTGGTAATCAAATTTAGAACTTGGAATCACCAAAACCCTATTAAGAAGAGCAGCGAAAAACATGTGCTTTTCTAAACAAATCAAATGGTTCGACATTTGACCTGAAACACAAATAGCAAGCAAAAATTTACCCTCTTTAGGGTTCCATTCAACGGTTTTTCTCTTTGATAAATTCTGATCAATTGTTCTACAGCTATCGTAATTTCCATTACTGAAATTCACGTTTCCGAAATCGAATTCAGGATCAAACACGTTCCCTGTTCTATGCGGATTCAACAGAATCTGTTGAATCTCGCTGTTGATGGAAATTTGTTTGGATAGTGCAGATTTCAGATCCTCGATTAGGTTAGGAGTTTGGTTCGGATCCGAAGTGTTGGATTGGGAATTGCGGTTGAAAACGCTTAAAAGAGATAGTTGTTGTTGGCGTAAGAGGTAAATGGCACGCAATTCGGATTCCTTCATTCGATCGGAAACTGAATCGGAGATGAAGGAAGCGGTGGAGAAGTGACGGCGGAGATTTGGAATGGAAAAGAGGAGAATGACGATGAGGAGAACGAGAATGGCGATAATGTACTTCTTCTGGAAGTTGAAATTGGCTCGCCGGAATCGCGAATTGAGATCATCGACGTGGAATGTTGCGGCGGTGATGGAGGGAGGAGTTCGAGGTTTTGTTGAGTTCTGGTGGATGAGGTTGTGGTGGTCGTCTTCTTCGTCGGAGGAGGAATCCATTTGTATCTGTTTGTGAGCCACGGTGGCGACTGAGTTGGGGAGCGAGTGGGTGAGTGAGTAACTCGGTGGTAAGAGTAGAGATAATATAAGTAACTGTGTCGGTGAACCGTTGGTGTGACTCAGTTTGAGAGAGTGAGTGGAAGTGAGCGAGTCAGTGATGATTGAAGATTTGCGGAGACGAGAAGCAAAGGAGAATGTGTCGGTTGTTGAAAACTGAAAATCAACATTTTCCTTGCAAACTATCTTCTGTGTTGCGGAAATTCATTTTGTTTTTGTTTTTATTATTTTTAGTTAAACCATCAACTTGATATTTCATTCAAAAATTTAAATTAATTTTTTATTTTTTAAATATCTATTAATTTTGTCTCTAACATTAAATTTATTGTTAATATGTGTAAGGCGTCCCAAATATGGAGTAATGCGTCCCAAATATATAGTAAATTATTAGACCAATTAAATCCACATAATCTATACTCACATTTATATCTTATATAAATTATAAGGTTTAATTGCAGTTTTGGTCTTCTTATTTTAGTTGAATCGCGAAAGTAGTCTCCTCATTTTGTTTCTCTCCAGTTTTAGTCCCCAAGCAGAATTTTAGTCTAACATTTGATGAAATTTTATATTTTAAAGCCGTATTACACCATTTATGATCATATATTTCAGATACAATTGTTAAAAATGAGATATTGAGGCATGATGTGACTTAAATAAATGTAAAAAAAAAAATGAAATTTCATGAAGTTTTGAACCAAAATTCTGCTTGGAGGACCAAAACTGGAGAGAAACAAAATAGGGGGACTACTTTCACAATTCAGTTAAAATAAGGGAATTAAAACTACAATTAAGCCAAATCATAAATAAATAAATAAATATTGTATATTATAAAAAAAACAAAACATATAATATTATATATAATAAAAATTAAATAAAAAATGTGCACAAATTATAAACTAGAATGGATATCATAAATTCAATTATGTTGTTTGGTATAATTGATTACACGTTATCAAAAACTTATTTCATAATTTTGTTAGATGTGACTCTATATACACTCACATATAATTGCCCATGTGTGAGAACAAGCTCAGAAATATATATGTGAACATGAGACATGGACTCACCTTGACTCTTCTTAATTGTCGTTGCGAAACAAAGAGTCAACAAAAATTATCTCCTTATGAATTTAAACGATAAATAAGGATCACTAAGAACCATATTCATTCTTGCAATTAGACTTATCGTTCATAGTTTTTCTGGTGATGACAATTGCCTTTAATAAATTCTTGCCTAAGTGAGTGATTGTAATTTTTGTTCCATTACACAATCCAGTAGTTTGATCAATATTCCTCATTAATATTGTAGGACAATCTACTTTAAGTGTCAACTTGTAATTAGGAATACCTTAGCACATAATATCGTTGAGGAATTCAGTAAACCATTGACTTTGTAGATCATTCGCATCATATTTACATATTGAATATGAACTCAAGTATACTCTTTCTTCACCTAGAATCAATGATACAAGGGTATTGTTGGTGTGCTCAACAACATCCATAGTTAGAGCAAGGATCCCTCGTTGCTGAAAATATACAACATCATGCATGTTCCTTTAAATGTTAGTATAAGTGACATCTATAAGGGCGCGTAAGGGATCAATTATGTAATGTATAAGTAAATCATCCAAAATTTTGACACATATCTCGCCATTCTCATCAGTAAAATTGTCTCCATCCCCTATTGAAATAATCCAATCAACAAAATTATTGATATCACGTTGTTTATCATTGAAGCACGTAGTCACATATGGGTCGTTAACCTCAACATTTTACAATACTTCCATAAGATCAAAGCGTTAATAGAAGTAACAAGTATGTCTGGTCTCGAACCTCTGCGAACTACAAGTAATATTTGTCTAAAATCACCACCTATTACAACTGGAGTTCCACCAAATGGTTTGTGTTTATTGTCTACTCCAATGGAATATTTAATGTAGAGTGAGTTGTATGACCATCTGGTAGTAACAATGATGTAATGTCACTTAAAACCACATTAAGGACGGAGGGAGAAATTTGTTAACGTTGCCTTAACGGAAACCCACTTAAAGGATAAAATTGAAATTATTTCAAAAGATAAAATACTAAAATGGAAAAAAAAAATTAAAGGATTAAAACGTTACCTGAAATTAAATTAAGGAACCACAAATATAATTTAGCCTAAATAAAACATACACACGTATTGAATTTAGGAATTAGAAAACTAAACTTGAATTACTTTAAACTTTGCAATCAAGTTTGGACTATTTGTGAGTTTCTTAACTCTATATTATATTTCAAATCGAATTTCACAACTCATGTTCAAATTAACTTTGAAAAGAGAGGTAAAATCTACCAAATCAAAAATTTCTTTCGAAACAATTCTAAAAGAAATGTCTTATAACCATTAATCAAATAAAGTTGAAGTTAAATAAATAAGTATGAACACATATAATGTTATTGTGTTTAATATAGTGTTTGTGATACAAAAAGGATGGACATATGTACCTCAGATGTTTCAATCATATCTCCAGTTAATTTTTTAAACAATTAAATATAATAAAAATGGTTCAATCAATCGTGTCAATCACATGAAGTTTAATTCGACAACGAGTGAAAATATTTATAAAATATATTTTACATTGTCTACAATAATACATTCGTTCATCAGGAATTACTTTTTAATTACACTCGCAGTGTAGGACCAGTCGATTGTGTGAACATGTTTTACATGTCCATTATAAAAGAACTCCTAACAATATAAATTACAATTGTATAAATTCAATTGAAAATGACTTAACAATAATTTATTTTAATTATAAGTATGTGTTTTAATTAGATAGTTTATATGTAAAAAATAGGTTATAAATAAATAATAAATTAATAATTAGTCATAAAGAATCACAAAAATGGTGTCTATATTTCCAATTATACATGTATTTATGAAAAATATTAATATGAGAAATAAATGTGAATTATGTCAGATTTAATGAAATATTTTTGAATTAAATTGTATTCGATTGATTAAAAAATTTATACTTTTGGTTTAATATGCTTTAATATGAATTAATTGATCTCATTTATTTGGTTTAATTTGTTATTATTATGAATATTATTAGATTATACATAATAAAATTACATACGACGCCACGCCAGTAAATTTGAGGAACTCTTCTTCTTCTCTAACCATAAGTGTTAAGTCATATTTAAATGTGATTGGGCACTAACGTCTTTTTTGAGCTTGCATTTAGGGTGAGGTCCAAACAAATTCAAAATTAAAACCCTAAATCCAAAGTTTCAACCTTTCCCTATATAAATGTGATATGAGAGAACATCTAGAGAATCACAAATCCAATGATTCTGAGATCGATGAAAAGAGTAACATTGAAAAGAATCAATGATTTGGTCTGAGTCTCGAAGATTTTCTTGGAGAATGTGATAAACATAGAATTTCTTGATAAATACACAATACTCATATAACAAGAAAATAATATAATCATCATCATAGGATTTCTTGATAAACACACAATGTTCATAAGTAGGTTTACCATATCCATGTTTCTCTATGAAAGAATCAAACTTCTTGTACCATTGTCGAGGTGCTTGTTTGACCCATACAAGTTTTTCTTCAATTTACACACAAGCTACTCTTTACCTTTGACTTTGAAACCCTCTAGTTGCTCCATATAGATATCTTCCTCCAAATTGCCATGAAGGAATGCAATTTTCACATCAAGTTGTTCAACCTCTAGGTTCAAACTAGCTGTTAACCCAAGCACAATTCGAATATAGGACATCTTCACTACAGGTGAAAAAATTTCATCAAAGTCAATACATTTTCTCTGATTAAAACCTTTCACAACCAATCTTGCTTTGTATTTTGGTTGAAAACTATTCTCTTCTGCCTTTATCTTGTATACCCATTTGTTCTTGAGTGCTTTTATGCTATTATTCAACTTTACCAACTCAAATGTGTGATTCTAATGCAAGGAATTCATCTATTCTTGCATGGCCTTCAACCACTTTTCTTTATCAACATTTGTAATAACTTTTTGATAATGCTCTGACTCTCCACTATCAGGTATCATCACGTACTCATGTGGAGGATATATTTGAGAATGTTGACGTTCTCTAATAGATATTCTCAACTCAAACTCGATTGGTGGCTTAGTTGGAACTTGTTCATCATGGTGAGGTACATGATCATCAGTTACATTCTCGTCATCTACTTGTATATCTCCCCCATTAACAAGAGTTTTTGTAGGGGGCTTAGGTGCAACATTAATGTAACTTCTGGAATTTGGTTTCTATTTTCAGCTTTATTAAAATCTTCAATAGTCTGGTCTTCAAAAAATATCACATCTTGACTACTGATAATTTTCTTGTCAACTGGATCCCACAATCTATAACCAAATTCTTCATCACCATAACCGACGAATACACGCTTTTTGGATTTACTATTAATTTTGGACCTTTCATATCTTTGAACACGAACAAAACATCTACAGCCAAAAACTCTCAAATGATGGTGAGAGACATCTTTCCTTGTCCACACTATTTGGAATATCACCATCAAGTGGAATAGAAGGAGAAAGATTGATTAAATCCACTGCAGTTTTCATTGCTTCACCCCAAAAGGATTTCGATAATTTTGCATGAGAGAGCACACATTTGATTCTGTCATTAATCGTACGATTCATTCTCTCTCCAACACCATTATGTTGAGGTGTCTTTGGAACTGTTTTCTTCGCAAGTATATTGAGTCTTTTCTCACTCAAGTGATCGAGACACATATGTCATAAATTAGAACATGCATCTTCAATTGCATTCACTTCTTCCTTTCATAGCTTCGTAGGCATCCTATAGAGAGAAGTGGAACGTTGCTCCTTTGCAATCACTAGGGAACCTTTGGTGATTTTACACATTCCACCACCACCACCACCACCACCACCAAAGTAAGTGTGATAACCATCAATATTCAAGGCTTTCACCGAAATCAAATTGAGACGAATATCAAGAACATGTCTGACATTCTTCAATCGAATCTTGCAATCAATCCCAGTTTCAACCCAAACATCTCCTATATCGATAATTTTACATACTCCTCCATCTTCCATTTTTACCATGCCAAAATCACCAGTATAGTAAGATGAAAAGAAATCACGCCTAAGAGTAACATGATATGTGGCACCCGAATCAATAATCCAAATTGAATCTTGACATGCAAGGTTTATGGAATGATCACCACAAACAATATAAACATTACTAACAGATGCAATTGCTGTTGTATCTTTATCATTTTTCTTCTCTTTGTCTTCATCTCTTTCCCTTGATTGATCTTTGTTAAGGAACCTGTAATTTATTTTTATGTGATCTAGTTTGCCACAGTTATAGTATATCACTTCTTTTCTAATCCTCGACTTGTTTCTAGATTGACTTATCCTCCGAGACTCTATAACTAGTGCTTCTGACTTTGAGGAAGAACCAATCAAACGATATTCCTTTCTTTGAGCTTCTTCATTCAACATGCTCTCTTTAACTGTTGACATTTTCAACTTTCCACTTGGAGCTGAATTGGTCAACGTCACAACAAGAAATTCCCAATTATCAAGCAATGAGCTCAACAATAACAACGCTTGCAACTCATCATCTAATTTAATTTCTACGGTTGTCAACTGATTCACTGTATTCTAAAAAATACTCATATGCTCTGCCATTGAATCCTCATATTTGTATTTCATATTCACCAACTTTCGAATCATGAATGTTTTGTTTTGCACGTTCTTTCGTTCATACAATTCTTTTAATTTTTCCCATATCGTGTTAGCATCTATTTTAGTTTAAACATATGGATATACACTCAGATCCAACCACTGCCTCATAAACGCTACTGCCTTTCCATACATCTTCTTTCAGCCAAGGTCAGATTTATATGCAGTTTTAACAGTGTTACCCTCAATAAGATCATACAAATATTTACTATATAACATGTCTTCCATGAGAGTCTTCCAAAGTGTGTAATTATAAGAGTTGAGTATAATCATATTCAGACATTTATTTTCATCCTCCAATTAATTGCACAAATCAAATCAACCGAGCTCTAGATACCACTGTTGGGAAAAACCGGAGATAATTAGTGATAAATATCTCAATAATGCAGAATATTTTTTCCTCACATGTGCAGATAAATGCTCAAATATTATTAATGGATACACCAGAGTGTTTCTAATAACAATATAAAATATCAACCAACAATAACAACCTTATAATAGTCTTCCACTAAAGTGGGTATGACAAAGTAACTCTTAAAGAAAGTAAAACTACTCATACTGCATATTAAAATAAAAAATTCAGTGGTAAAAATAACCTATCAAAATGCTAGATCAAATGGAGCAAGTTTACTACACATTTTTTACCACTACCTAAACCAAATCCTTTTCTCTTCTGAGTTTTGCCGTGCTTGTTTTTCCTTTTTGTTTTCGGCACTGTTCTCATTCATGCTTAGAAATTTCTAAATCCCTTTTAAGTAGATCTAGGTGATTAACTTTATATTTTTTTTTTGTTAACAAATGCAATTGTTGCATTATCTTGTAACTAATATTTATAATTTATAATTCAAAAAAAAAGGCAGATTTCATTGAATTACTAAATAGTTTATCTTCATTATCTGTACTTCCCAGATTGAATTACTACTAGATATACTTCCTGAACAAATTAGTTTAATGTTAGAAGACTAATTTGTTTGTATTCCAATTGAGATCCTAACCCTTAAATTGATCAATGCTAGAAGACTCTTGTATTTTCTACAGTTCATACAAGTGTGTAGGTTTGGTAGTGGATAGCTCTATTTCACTTTGTAAGTGAACAATGATTGTGTTTTTGTATGCTTCATGATTTTACTTTCTATTATGCTTCCCCACATTGGCATACTTCGTTGGTGGGTGTCCCCTGCCCCACTCTCTTTACTTTTATTGTTACACTTGTATCTTTATGTTTTTATATTGTTTTAATATGTGTTGTATTATTATTACTAGACTTAATTGCAGTTTTGGTCCTCTTATTTTAGCTGAATTGGGAAAGTAATTTTCTCATTTTGTTTCTCCCCAATTTTGATCTCCAAAATATAATTTTAGTCTAAAACTTGATAAAATTTTATATTTTTTATATTTATTTAAATCACACCATACCTCAAGATCTCCTTTGCAACAATTATACCTAAAATCTATGATCATAAATTGTGTAGTACGACTTTAAAAAATAAAATTTCATCAAATATAAGAAAAGAACGTGGTTTGAAACCATATAATTCAATTTCAATATAAAAATGAAACCATATAAGTCAAAATAACTTGTTATCTTTTTACAACTGTGAGTAGAACCTAATAACCGTACAAATTTTGTTCTCTATGGTAGGAAAATTGGTTTGGAGGAGGTTCTAACATTGAAGAGGCTAAAAACATAAATCTGCTTTGTATTCACTCGACAGCTGCATGCCTTCTCAAATCTGGATCATCTCTTGAACTTAGGCATCTGCTAATTTTAACCGTGGAACAATATTCATTGATTGGAGTTCCTGAAATATTGAAATAGAAATCAAATTGATCAACACACACCCGGTACACAAAATGAACATAAAATAGTAATGTCAAAGCCTCTTTCTGTTTTATATCCTTTAAGTATAAGAATTCAGTAGTATAGAAGTACGAATAGGATTTGATTGTTTAGTAATCTAGTCTATATATATATATATATATATATATATCTAATATATTGCCAACATTTTTCAATTCAATAAATATATTTTTACTCTAATTCTTGAGAAGAACAATAATCAAAATAAATTCTTCATTGCATAGTACTGTAAGTATAAAATATATCCTATTTCTACTATAGTATCTACGATATTCCAATTTCCAACAAATTACCTGCATTAAGAGTTTGCAGGCATATGGTAGCTTCACGGTCGAAATCTGCTCTCCATTCTTACAAGATGAACAAATACCAGTTTTTAATTTATGGTTGTAATATCCTAGCAACCCACATGTTCTACAGACCTGCGTAAAAAAAGAAACTATCATTATTCACAAAACCAAAATTAAATGAATTTTTTCAGTTGTTATACACATCTTCAAACCAATAAGGTCCTTTTCTACTGCAATGCAGCAAATCACCAATAATACCATTTTCACTTGGCATACATACAATCATAAACTACAAGCTTGAAATCCCTTGTGGTGCATACAAAACATACCCTAATAAGCTTAGGCCACCAACCCATGTTTCAGATATTTAAATTATTTATTTCCTACAATGTTTGGAAATCAAGGCCCCTTCCCTGTTTCAGTGTAAAGACATGCAAATATGCAAAAGACCACTGGTCCTCTTTTCCTATGCAAACTCACACAAGAAATGATGGTTCATAGTGATGTTTAACAAAAACAAAAAATCTCCAACAAAGGAAGGTTCGTCACTTTTACAGAATTCCAGATGACCACACTAGACTTTGTCGAGTTACTTAATAAAAGAAAAGTCTAATGTAGGAGAGACTTTACTTTTTTAAATGGTGTAGATCCAATTTAACACCAATATACAAGTTTCAACAGTGTTATTGAGATAAAACACTTCAACAGGATTTTGGAGAATTTTTTCTTGGAAAATGGAATTGTTCATCATAGCTCATGCAAATTCATCCCAACCAATGGGGACACCTTTCTCGACAGGGGTGGATGGATATTATAAGGAAAGGGGGTAGTTGCCCCCATCATGTTTTTCGAAAATGAAATGAAGTTGTTCTTGAGGAGATGAAAACTTTTGAGAAGAACACCACTTGGAATGTCACGACGGAATGAAACTGTGGACTATAAGTGGGTGTTCAATGTGATTGCCCCTACACCCACTGAATATGAAAAATGCTTTCTTCATGGATGATCCCCCCAGCTTTGAAGATAATTTTGGGTCAGATTTGCAAATTGGAGAAGTCTCTCTGTGGCTTGAAATAGTCTTTGAAGGAATGGTTTGAAAAATTCACCTAGCCAGTAAAGATGAAGGGAAACATCCAAGGGCAACCAAACAACACCTAGTTCACAAAATAGGGCTCCAATGGGAAGGTGGTTGTCTTAATGGTCTATGTTGATTATATCGTCCTTGCTAGAGATGATGCGATAGAGATGGAATGGCCAAAGAATAACTTGGTAGCAGAGATTGGGATCAAAGATTTGGGGTCCCTGAAATAGTACTTTCTTGGCAAGGAGGTTGTCTGTTCAAAGAAAAAAATTGGAGTTTCTCTACAGAAGTATATTTGTGATCTCTTGAAGACCGGAGGAGATAGAAATATAATTGAGTTTAAAACATTTGATAAACAGGTTAGACATGATCGATATCTATGTACCAATTTGAAATTGAATCAGAGCGTTTAAGATATCGCAGAATTAATGAGACAAATATGCTCTTATTTGTTTGCCTATTACTAGGATATTCTCATAATTATATCTAAGATCAGTATTTTATTTCCTTCTCTAAGGAATTGACATTAACTGCAATTCTCCTATTTTACTCGTTCTTTTCTACAGAATATTTGAAACTGAATTGCCAACAAATGTCTTCCTCGATAATATTTTAAGCAATTCTAGCTGTGATGTTCTTTACAATAAACAGAAATTGGTAGAGAAAGCCACTGTTACTACAGACAAGAGATGTAATATTAATTTGGGAAGTCTAGATTATTACCTGAACTTCAAAAGGATCGCTAGATATCATGAGTCGCTCAAAAATTAACATACTAGCACCATATGCAATTAAGCAATCACGTTCCATTTCTCCGACTCGTAGACCTAAAATTATAACAAAAAAGAGTGATGTTAAATAAGTGAAATGCATTGAGATCTCCATTAATTGCTAGTTATTAGTTACTATAGAGAATCTCAACAGCTATAAGTAAAATAGAAGTATAGAACTTTTATCATATATTTCGTTTATATAGAAATGAATAAAATAGCAGAAAATAGTTTTTACCAACATGTAATAAATTCAAAAACACATCAACAAAAGCATAAATTGAACACCTCCATTTCTAGCTCTCCCTTCTGTAGGCTGTCTAGTCATCAGGGCACGAGGGCCATTACCACGAGCATGCATCTTATCGAGCACCTGATCATCAACACAGCTTTTGCTTGTGAATTTATTGATATGAATACATGATAAGTTACCACTAAGATGAAGAATAACTTTCCCTAAGCAATATTACAATTTTTTTTTATTTGACAAACCAATATTACAATGTTATCGGATTAATAATTAATAAAATAAAAGAAATGTTTTTTGTTTACATCAAGATATGTTTTTGTTTACATCAAGATCACTATACTAACAGCAAAGTTTCACCACATTAATGCACATCCAGAGTAAACAGGCTCCAATTATTTTAAAATGACCATACCCTTGCATTGAAACATAAAAAAAAAATCGTAAAGATAACTTCATTCTTGTTCAAAGGATTTCAATCTCACCATATGTTTTAATTTCTGGTAGTATATTGGGCCCATAAAAATATATGCTTGCAATGGGCAACCCGTAATACCTGAAAAATAAAAGATGCACCACAACATCACTTGGATTTATAAATTGAAAAATGAATACACTATTGTAGGAGTCTCACTCAAAGCATGTAAAATCTCATCAATGCAAATGTGTTTAACGAAGGTTTCAGTCATGGATTTGGTTAAAATAACCTTTATACAAAGCACAAAACATAACACAAAACACAGGCCCCTAATCGCTACTATAATTGTTTTGTAACTGCCATTTAATTACTATATAAATAGAGAACAGAGGAAAGAGATAGACACCGGGTCTTCTGTTATGGTTGGTTAGGGAGAGGATAGGCTCTGAAACTCCTAGTGGTAATTGGTGGTTATCATTCCTTTATTTCATATATCTCTCATTGTAACTTCCTCATTTCTATTCATCATTTAAATCCTAATTGTGACCAATTCAATCAATTTGTTTCCGTATTTGATTAGTGCTCGATGTTTTGTAAAAAGACCCAAAATATATCATTCAATGCCTTGCTTGCATTTATTTGGCCATATTTGGTAGAACCCCAACCATTCGCAACAAAATATTTGGCCATATTTGGTAGATAATCCAATGGTATTGGTAACATCATCTTCTCCATGGAGAAAATATTGGCATCCACAACTAGAATCAATAACTCTTAAGGGAAATGAAAACCTGAATATATGAAGTCTTTCCCATTGTAGTTGAAGCCATGTTTCACAAGAGTTTCACTGCCACAGCAAGAAAACCATGAGAGCACTAATATAAATAAACCATAAAAAAGTTACCAAAGAGACATATGATACCTTATGGTTTCAACCTTGTCAGCGTGACCACTTCTTTCCCCAAAAGCACTGCCATAATGAAATCTACCACATGAAACCCCAGCTTTCCCTCCAAGAAGCTCTATCATCTTTCCAACTGTCATTCGACTGATGCCATAAAAAATATTAGTTTACATCTGGAAACATGTAATATCATATTTACATTAATTAATTTAAAAACTAATTTTTTAATGGTAAGCATACAAGAGAAATCACATCCATTGTACCAAAAGACTACTTGAACATTGACGCTCTACCACTTGCACATACTTCTTCAACAATGCATTCATTACTACTCCTATATTGTGTGTCTTGTCACTCATTGAAGATTTCACAGTTGTATGATAAATTTCCTCATAGGCTTGAGCTTACTTTCCAATAACAAGAAACACCCAATGCACTCCTTTGTTTCACTGACCATTTTTCAATCCAATGTTTTGCATCCCTTTTCCCCCATTATTATGTAAAAGATGGACCCCAGATATTACATATGCGACTTCTTGTGTGCCTAATGCTAAACTCTCTCACACTCTCTCCAAAAGTTTCTAAACCATTTTTCAACAACTATATATCATCTAAAAAAACACATTGCGGCACCCGCTATTAGATATAGGCATTTTCAATAAGTATATCCATGACCATATTAAAACAATATTGGCTCAAACTTGGCCTCAGTGAACTACTATATGATGTTCTCACACTAGTTGTACAAAAAGAAATTAATATAGGAAGACACTACTAGTTGTGCATATCATTGATTGCTCAATAAAGGGAAAGTTGAACTGATTTCCTTTGTAGAGCCTAAAAAATTACATATTCGTGACACTGATATTTGGTCCTTTGTATAGCTTTGTATATGGGAATACAGCTACTATTCTCATCATATTGAAACTTTCTTTTAACTTTTTAATATACATTTTTTATATAAAAAAAAGTGTCAAAATAAAAAAGGATTGAAACGAGTGGATAATAATTTAGAAGAAATTAGAGTAAAAAAAGAAATATATATATATTGTAGAAGATATTGCATGAACTGAGAACATGTTTATTATAACGAAAGAGTGATCCTTTTATAGGAGATAGTACATAAAGTCTACTACATAAATTAACAAGTGATTTAAGGAATTAAAATAAGACCAAATAAACGTAAAATCAAAGAATCAGACATAATAAATAAATATTTCACAACTATGCAATGTATAGGAGTAATCCTAAACTTCAGCCATGAATGTTGAAAACACCTATTGTTAAACTACTCAAAACAAATGGATTCAAGCTCTAAAGAGTTTCATGAAATCATACATTTTTCATTTGGAAGAAATTGTGAATTTTTTACTCACAGCCTCCCATTTATGGACTAAATGTTAAATATTCATAAATTTAGTTGACCAATAGACTAACATGTAATAAATATGCTAATGATTCTAAACAAGCATTCTAATTAAAGACATACATTCTATGAAGGTCATAATTTTATTGATTATGTGATGAAAGTAAACATTAATTTTAAGTTCAGAAGAATTGTGCTCAGTTATCTAGTGTCAAGATATACTACACAACTATTGGGCTAGGGTTATCCTTAAAGCTATGGATGGGGCTATGAAATATCTTTACAGGCTACAAAAAAGGAGTAGCACATACTATTTTAAAATTGCAACGATGTCATTGAGAAAACAGAGAAGCATGACAATTACTTTCCAAGAGTGAGATATACAAGTAATGTTCCCCACATATAAGTAGTGAGAATGATTTGTATTACCTTGGAAACCCATGAGGGTTCATAATCAGATCTGGACAAATGCCTTTCTCAGAAAATGGGAAGTCTTCCTGCTGAACAATTGTTCCACAAACACCTTTCTGCCCGTGTCTGCTACTGAATTTATCACCAAGCTAAGACAACAAATACAGCCAGAGAAATCAATCAGCTACTTCAAATAAAAAACAATACCTCACAATAAACTGAACAAGACTTTACCTCAGGCCTCCTAGTGTGACGGGTTAGAAATTTGATACACAGGTTGGCATCCTTATCATTGCAAAGAACTACCCTATCAACAACTTCACCTCCGTGACATTTATTAAATGTTTGTGGAGTGGACCGGTATGCACTGGATATAAGGAAAACGTTTAGAAAAAAACATAAAGAAAAATCCATCTAACACATACCTATCCGCAGTTAAATTAAACTGTTAATGAAACTAACTTATCGGGCAATTTAGCTGTAGATCCTGTTGTGGTTGCACGAGTTTCAATAGGTGATTGCTTGTTGATATACATGTCATTTGGCCTAATAATTTCACCAGGAGCAGCAATCCCATCATCGTCAAGTATCTAGAAGAAGCAAGAAAACAAGGAAAAATAATTTGCTTACCTAAGAACTGATTTAGAAATTAGACAATGTATTTAAATCACACTGATAAATCAGGATTTACATGAAAATTAGGAAACTAATAAATAGAGTACTTTACAAGCAAATCAATAAACTAGTAAATAAAAGAAAGAAGGATGCAAGGAAATAAGAAATATCTGCAATCTTAAAGGTATGTATCCCAGCTAGAATTAGTTTCCAACTTCTGAAAACTTCTTAACAAAGAAAAGTATTATTTCCTAATCTAAGAAACATTCACACAAATTTGTACGCGCTTATGGAGAAGCCAGATAAAGGTGCTTATGAAAAAGTTAAAGCACATAAGCTGATTTCAATTCCTATGAGAAGTTATTAAGATAGAAGACCAGTTGTTGCAAAAAAAGTCTTAATTACGATACACCCCTAGCCGCCTTTAATTGAGGCTATTTAGTGCTGCCTTCATTTCAAAATCACACGATTTCACCGAACCCCTACACAATCCAGATCCTACGTAAATTTGCATTTGAAGCAAGATCGTGAAATCGCACGAGTTCAGACGAGATCATATTTTCCGGCTCAGATTTTTGCTTTGGTCATGCGCAACCCGGTTGCATTAAAGGGAAAATACCCTATTTTCTAAATATATTCTTCATAACAACTCACAACCATTCTCTCTACCTCTCACGATGATGATGGAGGAGATCATGGAAATGATGGAGGAGACAATGAGATTAATGAAGATGGGTGTTGATATTAGGGGTGATGATATGACTAGTTGGCGAGTTTGTGATTTCTACTAGGCTATAAGTATTTTCTTTTCTGGACTAAGTGATTTCTACTAGTTTGCGATATTATGGCCAATCGATTTAATCACATAAATCGGGGATCTCGACATTATATTACACACAATTCTTTTAGAAACTATATGAAATTACTATGTAGTCTAAATGCACATTACCTGCATACGCCCCGTGGTGTCTGCAGCTCTATTGGGCCTTATTATTCGATCCTCAGTGCCATTCGAATACTTTTGTTTAATGGCGACATACCTATACATTCAAGAACATGAAGCTTAACATTGCTACCTTAAATGAAATATGGTCAATGAAATATGCAGCAACCAGAGACATAAAATTGGTAAATAAAATAGTGTACCTTTTCATAACTATGCAACGACCAAAACCCCGATCAAGAGACGATTTGTTCATGACAATTGCATCCTCTATATCATAACCACTGTAGCTCATTACAGCTACTGTGGCATTCTGTCCTGCTCCGAGCTTATCATATCCAACCTAATTGAGTATAGATTAAATACAGCCCTTCATTCGTCAAGAAATTAAACAATGAAAACATTACTAACCAGCTCAATTGATTTTGTTGTCAGCAAAGGCCGTTGAGGGTAAACCAGTAGATAAAGTAAGGTGTCCATCCGTCGGAGCTGAAAAATCCAATTTAAACTTCATTAAGCATTGAGTATGAAAGTTTCTCGACCTGGACTATTACAAGTTATCAGGTTCTCCTATAAAACACTTGTCTTATAAATTCATTTCTAAACCTGCACCTAACAATGCAGAAGCTTTTAGGTTAATTACCTGTTTGATACAGACAACAGTACAACCCCTCAACAATCACACGGATGACATACAATGCAAACTTCACCCCCTCTTATTTCACAATAATCAAAATAAATTTCTATGAAACCTAAACCTCATCAAACCTTCAAGCACAGATAAGTTCTTATGTGGGGACATAATATATATATATAAAGGATAACAAAACATTAATGGGCAAGAAATTAAATTGCTAAGATATCATGCAATAAAGTTGCACAATAACATAAAAGCCCTCACTACAAAAATAAAGCAACTCTATTGTAGTTCTACTTGCATATAGTTATGAAAATAGTCCATATTTAATAAGGAGTTAATACTCTTCAATAAATTGAGATAAAAGGAAAATCATATGATTTATGCCAATATTTGATTCAGGTCTATTTCAAAAATAATATTCTCAAACATGAACTTATATGTTGTATTTAATTGCAAGCACACACTAAAGAATAGAGTTACTAAAAATTGACTCGTAAAAAAGTAAATCTAAATTTAATAAACTGTTTTTAAAAAAATGGAAAATAGTTTCATCAAATCTGAAGATCATCCAATAGTTGTGTATAAGCTACATAAGCAACGAACTGTTTACTTGCCTGGTTATATGCTATATTTCCCATAGCTTGTTTTCCCATTGCACACTATAGTAAGCAAAATAAAAGTAATTTCAGGTGGGAAAATGAACACTTTTTATTCATACAAATGCAATATCACAGTTAAACAGGACCTCAAAAAAAAAAATCAGTTACACAGATGTGGGGTAAGAGGGCAACCTGATAAGTGTTTCTAGGAGATTGATTATGATGAGGGTATGGAATTAGCCCCGCACAAACTCCTAAGATAGTGAAAGGCTCAATCTCAATATGAGTAGTTTTTGATGTCGCATCTCCTTCATATAAAGCAATCTATAAAGAAAATAGGCAATTGAGATTACTGGTTGTCACGAATATTATTTCAAAAACAAAATAAGCAAGAAATAATTGGAAAAAAAACGCACCAGGGCATTGTTTTCCTCATTGACGTCAAGATACTCAATCAAGCCATTACGTAAAAAGTGATTGAATGTGGTCACTCCATCCTGAAAGTGCATTTGAGTTAATATTCTCTTAAGCAGCTTCCATTCTCTACTTTCAAGAGAAAAAGCATATGATGCGATTACCTTTAATTCTTTCATATGATGAGCTTTGACTCTTGATATTCCCTTGTCAGCAATGACAAGAGGGCGGCAAACTCTACCACCATCAGAAGCTATGTATACACAACACTGAAAACATGTTTTCGTTCATTAATACCAGTTTCAACTCACAGCCTTCTATGATTAAAAATTAAGAGAACGAGAAGATTTTATCAGAAGTCATAAAAAGATTTAGAAACAGATAGCTCCTGACAAAGGAAAGTGATTGCTGTTAGAATCATATATGTAATTACTAGGAGAAGAATGTTTGTAAATTGTAAGTATGAGTTTTAGTGTATTTCCTTGTTTCTTGATTTAGCATTTCATAGAATTAAAAATGAACCTAGAGCAAATTAGTATGTTTTTGGCATTCCCTCTCAATGAATACAAAAATTAAATATATTAAATAAAAGAACAACACTTACAAACACAAACGCTAACCATATTTTTTAAAATGAAACACAAAAAGAAACATTAACCAAATAAGGGAATTCAATGACCAAAAATAATGATGGAACTAGAAAACAGGAAAAATTAAAAGTATAAAACAGTAAGAAAGAATGGGAAAAAATCAACTGCAACAGAACTACTCACCTGCTTTTCATTGAGATAGACACTCACAAACTCGCCAATTACACCAGCTCTCCGCAAGTTTCTCATTGCAGTAGCAAAACGCTTGAACAATTTTTTTTAAGGTTTACAATAAATGAGATATAATTCATATTAGAATGAGTTACAAATAAGTCTGATAAAAGACAGACCAATACCTGCGGTCTCCTGTGCTTGCCAAGTATCAAACCATTAAAAATGACAAGATAGGAATTTGGTGTATGAAGCTCTTCTCCTGAGAGATGTTCAATGTCTTCAACGCCCAAAATGTAGCACTGTAATAAAAACAATATAACGTAATAAAATGTAAGACGCCTAAATTGGATAAATAATGTAAATGAATCATGTTTTATCATACATCTATTTTGAACAATACAGATTACATTGGTTAGAATGGGATTATAAATTCCCACGTGTGTAAATGTTGTGGTATAACAGCTTCAGTTCTAACTAACTTAGCTTGTAGAAGGTTCTGTTAGGATTAGTTAGTTCAATTCAGTTAGGAACGGCTAGATTCTGTTACATTGATCTCTAACTTTAAATGGAGATCACCTTTTTGTAATCAACAATTTCCAAGTAATGAATATTCAATTATAGATTCTCTCTCAACTTTCTTTCACTATCTCCCAATATGAATCTTAACATGGTATCTTAGAGCTTTTTTTTTTCTCAAATCCATTTCTTGGTTCCTCGGGAACCTTCCCTGCTTCGCATGTCAAATTTTCTCACCTAATCTCTGTAAAACTTGATGATAAAAACTTCAAACAATGGAAACAGCAAATTGATGGTGTTATTTGTGATCACAAGCTTCAGAAGTTCATCACAGAACCTGTGGCTCCACTGCATTTCCTCACTGAAACAGATCACACCGCAAATCATGTCAATCTTCTCTATTTTGAAAGGGAGCAGCACGACACTCTTGTTTGCACATGGATTCTCTGAACAATATCTGATTCGCCTCTAACAAAGCTTGTTGATTGTCACTGTTCTTGGCAAGTTTGGGAAGAGATTCATATTCACTATCATACCTTACCACCAAAGAATGTCAACTTCGCTTTGAGTTGCAAAGTTTCACCAATGAGTCTTTGATCTCAATTGGATTACGACTCCGTTGTCGCAACCACACAAGTAAAAAGAGCCATATTAGTCATCTCACCGTGTCACACCTGAAGACTCAAACCTGGGAGATGCAGTCTCCTTGCCAGGCTCCAATCATGTTCTAATAGGATATAGTCAAGGTTTGTCTATAGACTCAGTAGGAAATATGTGTTTTCCTTCTTCCTCTCGTCCCACAACCAATCTTACACTCAAGAATCTATTACTTGTTCCATCTATCACCAAAAACCTGATTAGAGTGAGTACATTTGCACAAGTTAATCAAGTTTTCTTGGAGTTTCACTCCACCTTTTGTGCTGTCAAACTACAGGCTTCTTCTGAAGTCTTGCTAAAAGGGACTGTTGGAGCAGATGGACTCTACGTCGTCATTACTTAGCTTCCAATTTATATTTGAATAAAGCTGACACTAATATGGTTTATTGTAATAATGTTTCTCTGTTTGAAACCTTTATCTCTTGCATTCGTTAATGTCAATTATATGTATAATAAGATAAATTTAAATTTTGTTGCTACTCCTATTTCACATTCTGCTTATCAACTATGGCATACACGTTTGGGGCACCCTCATCATATATCTTAGAAGCAGCACAGACTGTGTCACAATCCTGTGCCAGCAAAAGTCCCCTGACTTTTGCTCAACCTGCTGCCTTGGGAAGGGTCATCGTCTTCCAACCCCTCACTCCACCACTATTTACAACAATCCATTTCAATTAGTGGTGTGTGATCCACGGGGCCCTACACCAGTTAAGTCCTCTGGTGGCTATATGTATTTTCTCACCTGTGTAGATGCTTACTCTAGGTTTGTTTGGTTTATCCTTTAAAGTTGGAGTCTGATACTCTAGCACAATTTACTCAATTCAAAGCCATGGTAGAACTTCAATTCAGTTGTAGAATCAAGTTTGTGCAAAGTGATGGAGGTGGTGAGTTTCTTCCTTTCACTAGATTCGTTACTGATCTAGGTATTCTGCACAAGTTTACTTGTCCAGACACCCATCATCAGAATGGACTTGTTGAACGAAAACACAGGCACATAGTACACATTGGTCTAATGCTGTTGCCACAAGCAGATATACCCCATAAATTATGGGACCATGCCTTTATTACTGCTGCATTCTTTATTAATATATCAATCACCTATTCTCAACAATATCTCCCCTTATTATCTTCTTTTCCAAGACAGCCCAACTACAAAGATTTAAAAGTATTTGGATGTGCATGCTTTCCATCCTTAAGACCATATAACTCCAACAAACTTGCATTCAGATCACAAGAATGTGTATTCATAGGTTACTCAACAGCCTAGAAGGGCTACAAATGCCTTAATCCTGATGGTGGAATCTATATATCCAAGGATGTGTTATACAATAAGGGTAGGTTTCCCTACTCTGAAATGTTTCCCACAAATTCTTCATCAATAGTGACACCCACACCAAAAACATTTTTACCTTTTCAAACTAGCCAATACCTCCCTCCTCAACCTACCATAACTCAACCCATCCCATCTAATCCCACACACTCACATTCATCACACCTCTCATCATCCACCAACTCTCTACATGCCACCACTTCACCTGGTTCCTCCTCACCTGCACCCTCTCTGGCCCTGCAGTCACCTTGACCTCTATTAATTCCTTCTGACCCAAACTCTACATCCAGACCTGAAGCACGTGAGTCCAAATTGGACGCATCTGTGTCCAGATCTGAGGCATCTGCACCCAATCCTGCTCCCATCAGGATACATCCTAGGAACATTCACCCAATGGGGACTAGAGCTAAGGATGGCATTATACTACCCCGTTTGCAACCCATTTTGCTCCTAACTCAATTGGAACCCACTACAGTACAATAAGCTCTTATTACACCACAGTGGCTTGCAGCCATGAAAGATGAATATGCTGCTCTTATTGGTAATGAAACTTGGACCTTGGTTGCTCCTCCATCTGACCATAAGCCTATCGAGTGCAAGTGGGTGTTTAGAGCCAAGGAGAATCTTGATGGATCAATCAATAAGTACAAGACACACCTTGATGCAAAAGGATTTCATCAAAAGGTTGGTTGTGATTTCAATGAAACATTATCCCCTGTTGTTAAACAAATGACTGTATGTACAGTTCTCACTGTCGCAGTTTCAAACAAGTGGCATATTCAGCAAATAGATGTGCGCAACGCATTTTTGAATGGTGTTTTGCAAGAAGAGATTTATATGGTGCAACCTCCAGGCTTTGAGGCTCAAGACAAGACAATGGTTTGCAAGCATTACAAGGCACTATATGGCTTAAAACAGGCTCCAAGGGACTGGTTTGACAGGCTCAAGGTTATTTGGTATGGTTTCACTGCTAGTAAGATTTACGTTATTTGAGCAGCATTCTTCACTATGGGATCCTTATTCAAGCAGAACCTACACACCAGCCTACTCTTTAATTGGCTTCTGTGATGAAGATTGGGCATCAGACCCAGATGATTGTAGGTCCACATCTGGAGCCTGTGCTTATCTTGGTCCCAATCTTATATCTTGGTGGCCCAAGAAGCAACCCTTGGTGGTCGAAGAAGCAGCCCTTGGTGGCACATTCAACTGCAAAAGCATAATACAGAAGCAAAGCTCACCTTGCAGCTGAAATTCTATGGATACAGTCTCTGCTCACTAAACTTCACTACAAATTTAAAACTACTCAAATCCTGTTTGAATGGTGTTTTGGAAGAAGAGGTTTAAATGGAACTTGATATCTTCTTTGTTCGAGAAAAGGTGATAAACTAGAGTCGCACTGTATCTCATATTCCAGCTCAAGACGGATGTACAAATGCTTTAACAAAACCTCTCTCTGATACAAAGTTTATAGCTCTTCGTGACAAGCTCAGGGTGTTTGACAAACACACCTTAATCACGCCACCCTCCAATTCTAAGGGGGAATATTAGAGATAAAAGTTAGAATGGTATTATAAATCCCCACGTGTGTAAATGTTGTGGTATAACAGCTTCAGTTCTAACTAACTTGGCTTCTAGAAGATTTTGTTAGAATTAGTTAGTTCAAGTCGGTTAGGAACTGTTAGATTATTTTACATTGATCTCTAACAATAAATGGAGATCACCTTCTTGTAATCAACAATTTTTCAGGTATTCAATATTCAATTACAGATTCTCTATCAACTTTTCTCTCAGCTTTCTTTCATTTTCTCCCAATATCAAAAGCACAATAACTAGTCTGATAATTTTTTTAAAAAGAGTTTTATAACAAAGGAAGAGAAAACAAAACTTCAGAGGCAAAAAAATGCAATACTGCTGGCCATGGACATAGGTTACTTTTTTTTTTTGCACAACTTAATAGTCATCCAATTAAACAATGTCTCTTCCTTGTAGATTATTCATTATATAATAATGACATGGATCAAACAATGCCATAATACCCTAACTTGTCCTTTAGGTGTTCAATTAATATATATGATTAAACAAGCAAGTCATTACAAGTTGTAGTAGTTAATCACATATATTGATAACAATCATCCAGTGACATCAAAAGCACATACCAGAGAAATCAAGGGGGCCTCATCATCATCAGTAGTGACATGAGTCATCAAAGCCAGGTTTTTTACTAGTCCACAAGCTTCACCTTCAGGTGTATCACAGGGACAAAGCATGCCCCACTATATGAAAGAAGAATTGAGAAAAGAAAGTATAAGTTCATAAAAAAATACATTTTTAAGTTTAGAATAAAAGGACTACGCAACATTAGAATAAAACAGAAACAATAAAGCCTTTTGTGTCAGCTTCAAGGATCATGCAAGGACATCCTGTTCTATCCGAAAAAAACAATGCACATAAGAATGGTATATCAAGAAGGTTCCCAGCTGGAGTGCAGGTTACCTGGCTAGGCTGCAAAGCTCGAGGACCACTAACTTTCTTGGACTTCTCAAACTGTGGCTTGACTCTTGTCATTTGGCCTAAGGCACTTATAAACGATAACCTTTGTAGCACCTGTAAAAAAAACAGTTGAGCAAATATTGGGAGATAGAATGGAAATAATAGAAAGGGAACAATATACAACCTGTGTCATTCCACTCCTGTGCATCTTGAACCTTTTAATGTCGAAATTACCAGTCGAGAGATACCTTTCCAAACCAGGAGATATATAATCTCGACTAAGAAGCTATGAAACACCCAAAGAAACTATGTAAATTGAAATCCAGAGATACTAAGATCAGGTTGGGTTAACACAAAAGCACCAACAAATAAACACATATGACGATGAAACTAGTGACGTGTGCCTTTAATGTGTACAAAACATACAAGCCACATTTAAAAGATTTTACAGTGTTGAATCTGAGAACAACATGAATAAATAAATTTCCAACAAAAAACCAATCTATCAAGATCAGAAATTTGCAAGTAAATCACGTTCCATTTAAATGTTTTGGTCAACTTCATATGTGCTGAGGCACGCATTACTGTTTTGTCTCCAACAACAATATATTTTCACTTGATGCTTACTGTAATAGGTAGGCAGTAAAAGATATGAAACAGAATTTACTAGCTTGTGGGTTTTTTATAAGGAACAACTAGAACAAGACGCAGGAGGAAAATCCCATAAATAAATAAAGGAATCACCTTGGACAGATAAGTCCAAAAAATGACATGGAAAAAGAATTGAATAAAAGGAACTAACTCTTAAAGAGTGACCAACCAGAGAATTATGGACAACATCAGCAAGATTGGATTGATTTACAAATGCTTTGATTTCATTCATATGATGTTTGATTAAAAATATTAAAGAAAGCTTACAGTAGTGAAGTCAAACTTCTTAGCCCTGTCTGGCTTTTCCAAATATTTGTCTGTCAAAGTCTGCAGTTCAGTTGTCATCGTCTTAAAAAGATCCTAAAAGAGAAAGAAGAGTAACTTACGCAATGAAAATTGTGCAAAATATACCTGCAGAAATTGGATGTGTAATAAATTAAAAACGATAGTACCTCAAAAAGAAGAGATATTAATTGGCCAGATAACTCCAAACGCTTGTTCCCCACATAATCCTGTGAGTTGAAAGAAAAAGTTAGCTGATAGTAACTATTGCCAACTAATTTGGATGAAGAATAAAGTGGGGTTGCCTCGGTTGTTAATTTAAGTTATTACAAAAAAGAAAATCTGTTTCGCTGCATTCTTTAATTTCTAGGACTGGTTTGAACTTTGAACATGATAAGAACTTTACCTTCAACGTGAAAATCGAAAGCTAATAGTGAAATACTGGGGAAACACCTACAGAACAATGGAACTGCCAAACTGTTGTATTTTAATCTATATATATGTAAAATGATACTCTCGGTCTCATTCACAATAACCTAGGTTTCTCAAACAAAATATTAAACCCAGGGCAATCCTAGAGACTTGTTGAAAAAACATACCATCTCACCATCAATCACCAATTTTCTCATTTGTTGTGTGGTTAATTAATTTATACAAGTCCTACTGATAGTCATCCGGATGTTACAACCTAAATAATGATGTGTATCAAATAAACAACAAGCCAACGAACATAGTATGAATAAAAATGTCAAACTCAAGTCATTGGCTTTAGAAAAGAAAATAAAAATGATTCTCCCTTGGATAGATGTTTTACACATAAAAATGTTATCTTCTAATAAAGGAAACTAGAATAATAGAAGACAAAGAACCAACTCACCTAAATGTGAAAGTTGTTAAGAGGAGGCACATGAATGTTACATTTCTAACAAACTTGATACATTATATATAAGCACCGATTTGAGAATGGTGTGGAAATAGTTTCATTAAGTGTATAGTGTGCTGTAGTACTTCACATCATGGTTATCAAATCGTGAATCGGAATACCTAATTTCCAAATTGTGAAACAAAAGATACATTGACTGATAAAATGTCATTTTTAAGTAAAAACAAGTGACATACCAAAATTACAAACTGAAATGTTACACTATTATTAGTAAATAACTATTATAATATATATTATAATAAAAATTGTTAGACCACTTACAAAGAATGTTTATAAGAGAGGCAAGAATTAATGGGCAGTATTTGACATGGCAGAATGAATGGCCAATTAGTGACAGTTATTGTGTAATGAGTAGTTACTAAGTTATTTATCTATTGTCCGTGAATAAATAGGGAATTGCAGCCTGTTGTTGAGTATCCAAAAAATTAGATAAGTGATTATTGGGTGGGAGAGACCAAACTCTAGAATTCTTGAAGTAGGAACTATGTATCTTTGTAAAATAACCGGTGCAAGTGTGTAATTGTAAATTTGCCCCTGTGAGATCTGTTAATCCAAGGAATATCTAAACGATACATTATACAGTATTCTTTTCCTATAATCTTTCTATTGATACCAATTTCTATTAATAGGTAAAAAAACACTAGGTTTCATTGAAGGAATAGGTAAAACGTCAAAAACACTAGGTTTCATTGAAGGAATGAAATGTGGTGTATCTTCAGAGGAGGCATCGTTAGAAGTATACTAAATTTTCATCATGTATCTATTCAATTATAGCTCATGTTTTCTTTGTAATCTATCTTGTTTCCTTACAACCATAGTGAAGCCTCTCGTTCACTTTGAAGCAAAACATGATTGGTGGGATGATTGCTCTTGAGCACAGCGGGAACAGTGGACTTAGTTTTCCTCCCTTAGCAGAAAAGGTCATAAGATATCCATATGTTTATGTGTGAATGCCGGGCCAATCTGACTTTTCCTTTTCCTATATTCTAAATTCTGAAACACAAAAATCTCCTCGTTTTTTCCTCTTCTATCTGATTTAATAGAACTGATACTTTGGAGATGACTTAGGGTATGCCTTATACATCAAGAAACTGTAACAACTTAGGATTGTCATTTTGATAGGGCTAAACACCGTATCACTTTGGAGATGACTTAGGGTATGCCTTATACATCAAGAAACTGTAACAACCTAGGATTGTCATTTTGATAGAGCTAAACACCGTATCAGTTACACACTACATAAACATATCAGTTACACAGTACATGAATGCTTTTGACTCCTAATTTTAATCCTACACCTCTTTTGAACCATTTTTAAGTTTCTATCAATAGTGATACTGATAGGCTATATCCAAAAAATTATGGCTATTGAGTAAATTGAGTAAAGTAACATTGACAAGATCCTTCCGTTACACAAATTCGACCGTTCCTATTTTCATACACTTAGTCCTTTCTTCCAGTAATATAAGCTCACATGTTAAAAAGAAGGCACTACCTTGTCATCCATTGCATCCTTATTTAGAATTGCATCCAATATGCGTCTCATCATAACAGCAACATATATACATTTGGGGCGAAAATTATCTTCGTGCACCTAACGACAACAGAAGAAGAAGCTAATCAGACCAAACCTAACACAGCTAAGGAATTACATGTATTACAGTAGAATGAAATCAAAGTTGGATGAAACTTTCACAAAAAAGAAACACACTCAAAATTCAAAATATGCTTATTATTCAAAAAAAACTTACTGGTACATTTGCAAGAAAAACATCTCTTAGGATAGAAAATGCTCTTCCTTCCTGCATAAAAGATTAAAAAAACAAAGTCAGAAAATTGTTAGGGAAAAAACAAAAAAAGCTAAACATTATTTTATACATAGAATGTGAATGCATAAATAAACAATCTTAAGACATGGGGAGAGAGAGAGAGATTTGAAACCTTTTCAGGTTGCATGGTTGAAAACATGGAACGTTTTGCCTGATATGCACACATGCCATTAGCAATAAATTAGAAACAAAAATAAATATTATATGTATGTAAAATTAGAAAAACTGAGAGGTATATAATTAATATCAGAAACTGCCAATAGAGTATAATTAATCAGTACATTACACAACGAGTATGCACAAAACTTATTCTGCAGACTAAGTAGAAGTTTTAAGTAATTTTCTATCCCACAAATGGAGCAAAAAGCAACTTTATCCCATAAGTAAGAGGTAGCAAATTCTTATGATAGCCTCGGAACTTTGCTCTAACCGTAGGCACCATAGCACAACAAAAGACTCTTCTTTCCCTCTAAAATGTGAGGAGAAAATATCCAAGAGGATAAACAATGCACTAAATTACTAACTTCATAAAACAAAAATAAGAATGAACAACACTTTGGACATTTACAGGGGAAATTCTTCTTTTCTCCAAAACTTTTTCTACTACACTTACAGAAAAAACAATTGAACATAACAAAGAGGATCCCGTTAAACAGTCTCACAAAAGTCGCACAGAGGAGAAAATGGGTTGCATGAAAGATCGATAACTGAGGGAAAGAGGTTTGCACAAAGGAGAAAGGGAATTGGGGTTTTCTAACCCAGAAAAATGGATCTTTTGCAACCGAGTCGCAGACTCGGCCAGCAAATCCAGTTTCTTTGTTTCTTGTTTTGGATCATAAAACTTGCACAAGTCCATAAACTTATGTGCTTGCACAGCAATTCAACCATTCACATAAAATTAAAAGTTTTCTCCAACAAAAGATCACTCAACCCTTTCAAGATCACAAATTGCACAATACAATGATTTGGATCTCAATTTTGACTACCATATGTCTATATAATGTAAGTCCCTGCTTTACAATTTTGATCAAGCAATAACATTCAGAAAAATTGTTGCAAGTTGGTATTGGTTAGTGTCAAGAATTAGAGTAAAATCATATTTATTAAATTGAATTATGTTGGCAATACATCAGATATATATATATATATATTAGATTATTAAACAACCAAATCCTATTAGTACTCATATATAACTAAATCCCTACTAGTACTCCTATTCAACTGAATCCCTATACTTGTGGGATATTAAATAGAAACAGATCTTGACACTCCAACACTCCCCCTCAAGTTGGTGAATAGGTGTTCTTCATTTCCAACTCGAATACAATTCTTTCAAAGTTGCTACAGTTTAGCCCTTTAGTTAGAAAATCTGCAAGGTTGTCATGGGAGGAGTTACATGGAGTGTAAATTAGACCAAAAAGAAATCTCAAGTTGCTGCAATGAAGGCAGCAAAAAGGGTCACAATGGAGGTGGCTAAGAAATAGAAACCGCAATGAAGGCAGCAAAAAGGGTCACAATGAAGGTGGCTAAGAAATAGAAACCGTAATGAAGGAGAAACTGCAATGAAGGCGGAAAAAGGACCACAATGAAGGTGGCTAAGATATACAAACCGCAATGAAGGCGGCAAAAGGACCACAATGAAGGAAGGGGGCTAAGATTTCATAAAAATTGAAACCACAATGAAGGCGGCAAAAAGACCACAATCAAGGTGGCTAAGATTTCATAAAAATAGAAACCGCAATGAAGGCGGCAAGTTTATGGAAGCAAAAAGATAAAAACAAATCTCAAGTTGCTGCAATGAAAGCAGCAAAAAGCAATCTTAAGTTGCTGCATTGAAGGCAGCAAAAAGGGCCACAATGAAGGTGGCTCAAGTTTACCACAATAAAGGCAGCTAGGGTATATGCGGAAGCAAAGCTCTCAAAGATCGAGAGCTCTGATACCATGTCAAGAATTAGAGTAAAATCATATTTATTGAATTGAATTATGTTGGCAATACATCATATATATATATATATATATATATATATATATTAGATTACTGAACAACCAAATTCTACTAGTACTCATATATAACTAAATCCCTACTAGTACTCCTATTCAACTGAATCCTTATACTAGTGGGATATTAAACAGAAACAGATCTTGACACTCCAACAGTTAGGATGGATCGTTAAGACAGAATAAGGACACAGCTAGTCGCCAAGCTAATTAGACTAATTAGTTAGTTAAAAGGCATTAGGGATTTAAGTTGATAGTAATTGAACATCTTGTGTGAGAGTAGAAATTGGGGAGAATTCCTTTGTGAATGGGAATAAGAAAGAACAACACACCTTTGAATCAAGGTACGCCAGTGCTTGGGCTTGTGTAGATACCCCACTTTTATTACATTCCTGTTTACCGGACAAAACATATTCAACAGATCACAGATAGCATAAATAATAATACAATATGCTTTGTTAAGCAAAGAAAGAGCATACAAGTATATAATGTATTATATTTATACAAGTTACTAGCTTCTACCATCCCTTACAATTTAATGTGTGCAAAAGCATTTTTAAATTTGACAAAGGAGGCATCTGGAAGAGCTTATCAACAATTTATTTTGACTTGTCTCAGAACATAAGTATTTATATTGGTGTTTGGATATACGTAGGAAAATAGTTTAATGTGTCCATCCAATCAAAAAAAAAAAAACTTATGATATGGCCATAAGTTATTTTAGTTTATTCTGATAATTGTCATAGCTTATGAATAAGCGTTTTGTTTAAGCTCCCCAAAATAGTTGAGTGAGTAAGACCTTAATTAAGTAGTTTATCCTAACAATCCATAGTCAAATATACATGTCAATCACCTCAATGGATGGCAAAAGTAGCAAGCCATAACGAGGATCTCTTCCAATCATTTGTACAACTTCATGATCGCTTTCCATCCCCATAGCTTTCATTACAATCATAAGAGGAACCTAATGGATATAACAAGAAGAAATAAATATTATCAAAACCTAATTATAATGCGATCGAAGAGCTAAAGATGGATAAGCCACAATGAAAATGGCCAAGTGAAAACCTTCGTTTGAAATTGATTCAATTCTAACCACATCTTCTCCCTTTCCATTAAAATGGTAGTTTTTGTTTTAACTTTCTCTGTGCTGCTTGTAACAGATGCAGTAATGCTGAAAGCCAAAATATGAACTAAAATATACTCTAAAACAAAACAAAATAAAATAACTGGAAATATAATAAAGAGGGATAAATGCAAAACTACATAAAAAGCTAACAATAAATTACTTAATATTGTTTTAGATAGAGAAAAGTAAACCTGTTAGAGAAAAAAAGAGGAGAAATACCTCTCGAAGAAGAATAACATAACCACCAAAAAATAACCAAAAGTAATGAATGTATCTCATTAAAACTAAAATTTAAAACATCGGTTCATATCAACCAAGAAGGATTTAATTTTTTACAACTACAACAAAATTGAAATTTAAAGGGGCTGCCAAATAGTACACACAGATCTATGCACATGAAACAACTTGCCAGAAGCTACTGCGTGGCAAGCCTATTGTATCAGAACACATAACCCAAATGTGCTCTTCTTAGCAAGACTGTAAATCTAAATTACCCCTTTAGGAGTGAAGTGGTCTTTTGGTTCAACCTGAATAAAAATTCTAAATAAATTTTAAAATTCGGATAAATCCTAATTAAAGACACAATTAGAATAACATTTAAATTTCCTGAAACTGCATTTCTTACTAAACCTAAAACCTTTGCAAATAAGGAACATGTCAATATCCTAAATTCGCAAAAAAAAATATCATCACAATTATAATTAATAAATCAAAATAGCACACTTAATCTTAAATTCTTAACCTATTCCGCATCACTTATCTTAAAGTTCACAGAGATAGAAGACGAGTACGAGCACAGGGGAGTGATAAGCAATCACACTATAACCAAAACGAGAGAAAAGACGGAAATAAATAAAAATGAAAAGAAGAAAAAATATGCCAAAACGAGATCGTGAAGAAATAAGAAGAGGAACCAATCACATTATTTTACTGGACAAGTACTGAAAAGAAAAGAAATGCAGAAGAGGGATTTCAAGCTTCCCAATTCACAGATGAAATGCTAGAAAAGGAAGAAAAAAACTGGCAGCTGTTGTTTTTCTCCTTGTACGTCATTGTTTCGTTTTGTTATTTGTTCTGGAGGATTCTCTTCGTTGTTTTCAGTTCTGTTATATTGAATATAAGATATGAAACAATTTATCCATGAAAATGTATTTCATTACTTTGTCACTGGCAATTAGGTTCAGAGCCAACCAAAGTAAATAGGAAGATACCACAAAAATGAACCTACTGATTATTCTGAAAACACTACAATAGCTGAGGTGAGAGAAAAAGAAAATCATCAAGAGCACTCGTACTTGTTTACCAAGTATCATAAAATGGGAAGCTGAGGACCAAAATCGTACATGTACACATGCCAGTATGTATATTCATAACGAAAAGATGAAGAATAAGCCCTCGTCATACCAGAAAAAATTACTTACTTTTTTTTCTTGTCGGTGTCTATAATTATTCTATTCTTCGAAAGTTGTTCTTGTATTAAAATCACCTGAAACAGATTTGTGGGATTCTTTGTAAATAAAATATATCAAAAACTATCTATAGAAAGATAAAAGGAGCCATACTTAGATGAGATAAGAAAATATATATATATATATATACTATCAAGGATTTTTTAGTAAAACGCCTGATCTCACGCAAGTTCGACAAGTCAAGGAAAGATGCATATCAATTTATTCTTATAATGATATTCATCAATAATTTATGACACTATTTATTTATTCATTCAACAAATAACTCAGAATAAATTTTTGGTCCAAGTCAGTAGCTCTTGAACAGATAAAATAATAGGCAGCATCTCTAAAATCGAGAAGTATTTTGGAATCAGAATATCACCTTCTCGGTCCCTTTAATTACAAAATATCCTCCAGGATCAAGTGGACACTCACCTAATCAAAGAAAAACTAAAGGTAAAATTTTATAAAAGAATGAAAAATGCAAAAGATTAACAAAACAATCAAATGTATCATGCGAACCAAGTTTTGCAAGCTCAGCTTCATCTCTATTATGCAAAACACAACAACAACTCCGCAACATTATAGGCATTCTTCCAATAACTTGACTCTGGAATAAAAACAATGTTGTAGTTAATAAAACATATCTTTGTCAAATTCAAATAATAATAATAATAATAATAATAATAATAATAATAATAATAATAATAATAATAATAATAGTGTTCAATTACCGTTGGAATTTTTATAATATTATCAGGACTTCCCTGAGTGTACTCAACACTGACTATTATCGGAGCCGCGTACCTTTTTATAAGACAAAATGAAGCATAATTCATAACAGATTAAGCACAACAAAAATGTGTAACATTTAATCGGGGCTGGCCAAAGGCTCAAGTTGGTAAAGCAAGGGATTTAGGCCTCCCAAAACTAATAATTTTTCATGTATGTTTAGACCTAAAAAAAAATCTATAATTGCAACCAATAAAAGGCCTCACAAGTATAAAAAGATACAACAATTGACTACTTAACTAAAATATTTTGCATTGCAAAAAGTAAGAAAGGTGAAATTTAAATAAAAATTATAATAGAATATAACTATTAACATTAAAAAGGCCTCTATATTTTTTTTATCAAATTAGTGTTTTAGAATTCACTTTAGGCCTTCATAAGTATTGGGTCGGCCGAGAATTTGGTCTGACTACAACTTCTGATAGTTAGTATAAGTAAACTAAAAGAAATTGAAACATCACAAAACTTAACAAGCAAATTAAGAGAATGCTTTTAAGCATTATTATAATTATATTAATAGCTCAGCAATATCCAATTAAAAACATTAGATCATGCTTCTAAGGGAAATGATTCATACGTTTGGTCAGATAATCGGCATGTCTGTGGACTAACATACTCAGAAGAACCATCGTACATTCTTTCAGGTTTACCAATTCTGACATCCAAAAACCTGCAGAATAGGTCATGTTGTACATTAGCACATCAGTAAAACAACTTAAAGTGATTTGAGCCAGCCTCTCAAGAATAAAGAACAACTGAAAAAGTCAGTTTCAGATTAACTATCATGATTTACCAAAATTAACAGATTATAAAAATAAGAGGAGAGATTCGTGAGCTAAACACTTGACTCCATTTCTTCATTCCCAAGAATACTTCACACGGCATTTCATTACATTACATTACATTACATAACAAAAAAGTACCATACTGTAAGCCACATAATCCATACCTTAGATATATATGCGGATACCTAGACGATCTGACAAGGTTATTAGCACGAACAATTTTCTTGATATCAGTGTTAACAAAATAGTTAAAGGAATCCAAATGTTGCTTCACCAATCCTCGATACTGGAAAAACCGAATTCAGTAACAATAATCAGTTACTGAAAAACTAATTCAACGGAATATAATTCATTATCGCTGAAAATGTCGATCAAATAATGAAGAATAGTGGAGAACGAGTTGGTTGGTTAGTTAGTTAGTTAGAGTTAGTTAGTTGGTTGACTACCTTGAGGAATTCGGGAAGAAGCTGGAACTTGTCAACGGCGGGTTTCTCAGGATGAATTAGGGGTTCGTTATCCATTTGTAGAATGCAAAAAAAAAGAATGGCGTTGTAGAGTTGAGTTGAATTTGAGTTGAGTGCGAACTACTCTAAAGTTATACGAGGGCAAAGAATGGCGGCAGCGACTGGGTTTTTGTTGTTTTTGATTTGAGGGAGGTGATGGTGATTAAAGTAACTGTTCAAAAATAAAGTGGGTTTGGGCTTGGGATTATGAGTCCGTTTGTTTATTTAGAAGAAAAAATATTACTTTTGAAAGAAACAAATCTAAAAATAATTTCAAACGAGGAGCAGTTTTTAATAATTGTTTTAAAAAAATCATTTATTATAAATAGTTTTTTATAAAAAATATTTGATTTTTTTATGTAAATATTACATAAGCTTTAAATTATTACGTATATACTTTCTAAATATACATATCAGAATGTAAATGAATTATTGAGTACGGAGGTGAACATCCGCATATAGTTTGAATTGCAAATTTATACGCAAATAGAACTAATTAAACTTTTCTATATTATAGATTTCTCATTTTTTAACACTCACAAACAAAATAAAACATGTATAAAAACACATTACTAAAAAAAAACTTACATTAACAGACACCAATTAATAATGTGTATTGCGTGTCAAGCATAGGATGAATTATCGTTTTGTATTTTTTTATATAATTTTAGATAAAAAATTCACATATTAGTTGAAATAAAATTTTGTTTGGAGATGTAAATGTTATTATCATATGCACATAAATTAATGTGATAGAGGTGTTTTTTTTAGAATTTATGTCATTATATTAATAATTTCATTAAAAATTAAATAATCAATTTATAATCAAAACTAAATATTGAAAATGTTACTATAAGTATAAAAATAAATAATAATCTTATTTTAAAAAATTTACATTCAGACACATAATCAAAATAAAAAATATGTGTTTATATTTTTTGTTTTATTTTAACATTAACATAAATATATTAAACTTAATAACTTAAAAAATATTACATTTATAAATTGAGTGGAAATTTATTTACTGTAATTTTTGTTTGAATTATTTCGTTAATAACTCTTTATAGACATTTAATTTTATAAATTTATATATTGAATATTTATATATTAACTTAACAATCATGCATAATAAAAATTGCAAAAAGTGAATGTCTAGATAAGATGTTATAGACAATATTTTACTTTTATTTAAAAAAATATATTATATATTGAATTAAACTAAGGTTAAATAATATTGAAATTTTATAAAAGTTACATCAGATACATATACTCTATAAAATTAATAGATTTAAGTTAAATAAAATTTAACAAATTATAAAAAAAACACCCAAAAAAACTATATTCTTAATCAATCCATAAAAAAAGATCACATAGCCATATCCTCAATCATTTTATCCTACTATATTTTGTAAAAACAAAATTGTCGAACAGATTTTCGTGAATAGAAAACAAAAACAAAGCAAATGAAAATATGTCGTATAAATGGAGGGAAGACGTACTACGCATATATATTCATGTCACTGGCATGTCTGATTCAATATCTTTTATTTTGAGACCGTGACACCAACCTTTAACAAATATAAAACAGAATAATTCTTGTATGGATATTCGAATTATACATTTTATCCTTCAATAACTTTTTTAAGACAATTTGGTTAAATATTTTATTAATTTAAAGGATTATGCGTTTTTATTTTTATGTCTGTGCAGATTACTTTTCTTTATTTGGTTTTCAAATTAAAAACTAAATTATCTCTCATATGCTTAATTGTATTTTTTGTCCCTCTATTTTAGCTGAATTGCGAAAATAGTCCCTTATTTTGTTTCTCTTCAATTTTGGTCTTCAAAGCAGAATTTTAGTCTAAAACTTCATGAAATTTCATTTTGTTTATATTTATTTAAGTCACACAATATCTTAAGATCTCATTTGCAACAATTGTACATGAAATATATAATCATAAATTGTGTAGTACGACTTAAAAAAATAAAATTTCATCAAATTTTAGACTAAAATTCTATTTGGAGACCAAAATTGAGAAAAAACAAAATAGGGGACTACTTTCGCGATTCAACCAAAATATGAGGATCAAAACTGCAATTAAGTCTATTTTTATTAAAGATTATATAAAAATTTCACTTAACCTAGCTATACATGTTACTTATTTTTTGGTAATTTAAAAATTAAATTATTCTAATTTATTTTTATGAACTAAAAAAATATTTTTTTAAAGATTAAATATCCATTTACTCTAAATTACAATTCAGAAACTAAATTGTCCACGTACTTTATGTGAGAGAACAAATGTCCTTTTCCTTTAATATTTTTAGTCAACCGTGGATGTAAAACAAAGTGAAAAAAGCGACAAGTCGGCTAAAGAAAGATCGAAATAGAAGTTTCAAAAGTTGTTGGGTAAGTTGGCAGTTGTATCACGCCATGCGTGATCCTAATTCTACCCTGTCAACAATTAAATAATTAGGATATGTTTTGATTTTTTAAAGTATCATTTGATTTTAAAGTTTGTTTAAAGTTTTTATTTTGAAGCAAAGTTTATTTTATTCTAAATTTTATATACGATAGTTGATCAAGATAAGATCTCATATATTTGTACATTAATTGTTCTCAACATTTAAGAGTAAGATATAATACGAATGACACTATTTATCATAATGACCACAAATGTTATTTTTTAGAATAATATATTAGTGGATCATATTCATTTATACGATTGAGACAATATCTTAATAAATATGTATTTTATATTAAGATGATAAATATGTACTTTATATTAAGACGACTTCAATTATATAATTGTTTTATCTATAAAAAAGACAAATCGTGATCGTTAAAATTAATATTAATAATGTAATTTTATATAACATTAATCTTAATACATCATGATAAAATAGAAAGTTTATAAACTAATGCCAACATTTGTTGATGTAATATGTATCACAATATATTCCAATACAACAATTACTATTTTGTTTCTTTTAAACATTTTTGTTTAGAAGTTAAAACATTACATAATTCATTGTTCAAATCTGCATAAAATGAAGAAAGAGGCGAAGAAGATAAATAAAAAGGTTATGGGTAGAGATTTTTTAATTCATTTTTTTGAGTTAGTATGGTTTGGTTTGTATTTGTAATTTTATGAGTTTTTAGATTAAAGAATACCTTAAATATTAGCGTGTATAAGTTTGTGAGATAAAGAAGACAGCATTTATACAAAATTTAACATTTTTTTTTATAGAAATTAGCATAAATGACCAATTTAATTAAAGGACTAAAGTAAAATCAAAAAATAAATTAAAATAACTAAAATATTTATTTAATCTTTTATTTTTCAAAAAAGTTTTACAGCAATAAATATTTACTATTATTACTACTACTATTATTATTTATTTATTTTTTATTTTCTTATTTATATTTGGATTAAGTCGGTGTACTTCTATATATAAAATTAATAGAATCATTCGTATGAAACTAATAGTATTTACAACAAGTATCTATTAAGTGTTATAAAATATGCGCTATAAAATATTATTTTTTATGTAATAACTATTATTTATTTTTATATAAGATTAATAGAGTCTTTTTGTATGAAATTGTTTACAAGTATTAAAAATACTATTATAGTTATGGGAGAAAATAAAAATTAAACTTATGTTTTGATAATATTATACATTATTATATTTATAAAGTATGACATTCACTCTATTTTATACAGTGCAGTGATAATATTTATATCTCATTTTATGTTTTAATATTCCAATAACATATTACTCTAGATTCATCTCAAAATTTGAGTATATATATATATATACCATAAATTGATGATAAGTCTATCTTATTGTTACTTTTTTTAAAAGGAATTCTGTTATTGTTATGTAATTTTATGTGCATAAATAGATATGTAGCTATTCATACACTCAATTTGTTAGATTACGACTCTAAAAGCTCTCATATATAATATAATGTTTAATCCTCCGTACAATTCTTTATTAAGTTACAACAATCATGTCCAAAAAGTCCTCAAACTAGGTTTTTCTTTAAAGTGTTCCGGTTTCTAGTTTTTAAATTATAAATCAATTTTAACATATTGTTTTTAAAAGGAAAATGAAACAATTTTATCTGGTAAACTCAATTATAAAAACTGTTTTGAAGAAGATAATATGATAAACAACTTGTATGATAAAGGTTTTTTCAAAATATATTTTAAAAACTTAAAAAGATAAAACTTATTTTGTGTATATTTAAATTTTTATATAGTTAGTAGCTATTAATCTTTAAATATCACCTAAATAATTATCTTCTTTTAACTTAATTATTATTTTTTCAATTATATAATTTTAATTAATATTATATGTATTATATGTATTACCATATAATAGTTAGTAGCTATTACCATCAACCGACGAATAATCTCGTTAGGAACTTAGGATAGAGGAAAAGGTCTTTTACATTATTTTTTTTTATTTTACATTTATGATTGAGAAATACACAAATTAATAATAAAGATAATTTGATAAAATAATATTTTCCATATCATTATAGTTTATTTTTTGTTTTGTTTTATAAGAGATGAACAATTTTATCGTAATTAACTTACGTGACTGCGAAGTTTCGATTTTAAACCTAAGGCAAAACGTTCAATTTAACAATATCAACATTTATTAATTAAACTAAAACTTAAAAATATTAATAGTTTATTTTGAAAATATGATAAATAAATAAAATCGACACTCATATTTATGTAAAATTAGTATTATTTTTTTTTGTGTCTTTTAACACTTTAGTTTACATAGGAAAGGACATTTGTAATCAATAGTTAGTCTCATTCATTTATATTTATTTTTTAATGTTAGTTAATAAATATACATTTATAAAAATAATATGAAAATAATTTTTGAAATTTTAATAATTTTATAAATATTGACAATTGCTCACATGATCAATAGTCTCTTACATCATTTATAATGAATAAAATTAACTCAATTTTTTTTTAAATGTTTTCATAAAGTAAATAATTTTTTTAAATTTGTAATTTCAAAACGTTAATATGAAATAAACTTACCAATAGACTAATATGATGCAGAGTAATTATTTGAACACAAAATTTAATATAAAATAAAGCATAAATACAATACTATATTAAATACAATGAAAGTCTTTTTTTTTCTTCCAATTTCATGTCAAATTTTGTGTTTTATAACTTTAGTGATGAATCTATATATTATATTCATTATTATATCTGCCGCCTGGTTAATTATTAGTAGTGGAAGAAAAAAAAAATAGAAATTTTCAAGCTTATTGTTAGAAATTTCAATTGACATCATTATCACCACCAATAACGACTTTGATCATTCTTACCTTTTTATTTATTTATTACATTAAATCACGGAACCAAAAACATATATATTAAATGTTTCGAGAAGTTCAGTGTTCTTCTAATCCAAGCAGCTCAAATTTGAAGAAAGATCAAACACTGAATGAAACAATCTTTAGACTAAATACAAAGTCATAATAATAGAGAAATAAATTGTACATCAAATAACCTTCAATTGCTTCAAATATTAAAAATCAAATCAAATAATCTCCAAAGGTGCAATTAACTATAGGTATAGTTTAATTAAGTGGATTCTATAACATATAACTTTGAAGAAATTTATTTATTTTTGAATTAATTTTACAACTTGGCTTCGAAACTTAGGATCTTCATATAATTTGTTTGTTTAAAATTTTTTAAAAAAATTATTTTTTTAATAGAAATTTATTTTATGATTAAAACGTTATTAAAAAAGAATTTGAAAATAAAATTTCAAATGAGAAACTGGTTTAAGTAGTTAATCATAAAATATTATTTTATGTATTTTATCTATTTACTGTAATTTTTTTTATAATGAAATTTCAAAAAGAGATTAAAATTAAAAGGTTATTTTGAAAAAAAAATTCATAAAAATTATTTTTGAGTGATACTTATTTTTTTATAAATTAATTTTTATCATATTAAAATATTTAATAATAAATATTTAAATTATTAAATATAAAAGTTACCTTTTTAATCAATAAAAAATAAATCTAACATAAATTTTACTATTTTTAAATAACTTATCATATAAATTATTTTTTAAATATAAAATTAAAATAAATTTTTAAAAATCTTAATCGCACTCATAGTCTAGATTGTGTTCAATGGTAAAACTATCGAGAGAGAGACTTTTTTTCTTTTATGTTAATTAAAAGTCTTCAAAAAAAAAAAACATAATTGTTTTCGCAGTCATTTAATTCAATTTCATATAACACTTCAGTTATTTATTTATTTATTTTTAATTTAATATTTTATTTTATTTTAAATAATAATTTAATTATTTATGTCTTAAAAATTCAACAATGTCATAATTTCTTTTACAAAAACTTAAAAAATTCATTAAAATTTTCAAATAAAACCCATAAAATTAATTATCATATTTAAATAATACAAATTTCATAACTCAAATATTTAAATAAATTTATATTTGTATTATTTATTCAATCAATTTGATGTTATTAAAAGATTAATCAAAACAAATAGTTTCACTCAAAATACTTTCACTCAAGAATTTATATAGTTCAAAGTGTCAATTTTGATATCAATAGAAGTTAGAGTCAACACCTAACAATCATACACAAAAACCTCATGATATATACACAACTACACAAGCTATATTTGATTTGATGACTATCACTACAATTCTCGAGTCAGCATTCTCATTCATAGCAGCCCAAGGCATCCTCTGTGCCTAACAATCTGTAGGCCCATCTAAATAGTTTTTTATTTTTATTTAAATAAATAATTTTTACTTGCAATCATTTTATTTTGGTGTAATCTTATCTTCTAAGTGTAGTATTGTTTTATATCATGTAGAGTTGTTTGATTTCGCGTATTATTTACAAATTAATCAATAAAATATCCGATTGGGGCCTATACATATAAGGCTTGTTTATTAGATTTATATACAACTGTGAATGGTGGCCAATCTTAGATCTCTCCATCTCTGTTGGAATTTCTCTAAACTCCACAAAGCAACATGACGACAACAACAACAATCCTCAACTTCCTCGCAATAATTATTGTTATTGCTAACTCATTTCAACAAAACATGATCAAGAGGCTACAAAAACTTTACAAGCAATACTATGGCTATGCAGTTAAAGACATAGACCAAAGTGAAAATGATTGTTGTTCAGTTTGTTTAAGCCATATGTGTAAAGGGGAAAAAGTTACGTTACTACCCTTATGTAACCATAGATATCATGCTGATTGTATTGGTGTTTGGTTGAAGAATCACACAACATGTCCTCTTTGTAGAAGCAAAATCAGTGACCATGTGAATCAAAATCAACAAAAACAGGTGAAACCCTTTGGAGAATCTGTCGTTGACCTTATACAAAGTTTTTCTGATCTAATTGTAGCTGTTCTTTATATGATTCTTCCATCTAGTATCACTGAGAGTTTTCCTGTTGTTCATTGATGTTTCTTTATTTTCAATTTTTCACATACTTTGTATGCGGATTATGTAACATATGCAGAATAGTAAAATCAGAATTAGTCTTATTCTTGCCCCAATTGGTAATGTTTTGAGTGTTTCTTCCTTTATTTATGTACTTTGGTTCAAATTTGGATTTCGATCCTCTTCTATTTGATAACTCTGCAGTAAGATCGTCGTTTGGTGAATTTAACGACTACTTCTAACTGTAGAGACAAGAGACGATTTCAATATCAGATTAGTTACTATTGTTAGAAACTAGAATTTTGATTGAGAATGGATTTATGGAATTACCATTTTTTCTAAGGGCCAATTTTGTAAAAAAATAAAAAATTTAGGACAGTTGAAAACCATCGATAACTTATTGCTGTGAGAATTTAGGAAAAAAATTTAAAATTTCATCCATCCGTAAAATTTTAAATTCGAATTCAAAATACCATTTAAGAATATCTATATTTATTAGTTGAGATAAAACTTAAAAAAAAAAAATACTATTTATATATAACTTATTATGAAAAATGTTAATGTACTATTTATTTATGTCTGCTTATAGGAAATGGTAAAACATTACACTCTAGAAGATATTAATATAGATATAATTTACCTACAAAACTAATTGAATATAATACCGTAGTACCTATTTTGCATAATATATGTAATTAATTATTTTGATGAGGAGTTGAAAGTTGCTTTATTTGTTTCTTTCTATACTTGGTCTCATTTTGTTTTTACAAGTTTATTTATTTAATAATGGTGGCCATGTTTGTTGCTTTATTGCTTATTATACTAATATTGCTTTGTAAAAAGAGAAAGGATATTTGTTGCTTAATGATGATGTCATATTTGCTGCTTAATATACTTATTATATTTATATATATTTATTTGTTGTTATATCGGTATGAGTAGTTAGGTACTCAATAAATTCACTAAGAAAAATATTCAATAAATAATATGGATATACATCAATTGTGCTATTTGAGGCAAATTCTAAGATTTATTAAAGTGGTATATTGTGAATTCGTTTAAAATTTTGATTCAAAATTTTAGTGAAGATAAATATTGTTTGATAAAAATTTATGATTATTTTTGTTTTCAAAGTTAAAAAATTAATTTAATCAATATTTATGTGTTATTTAAAATTAAATTTATTGAACATATATCAATTAAATTATCACCTCAATCGTAAACACATCAATATTCGTAAACTTCTATTTTTAAATTTTAATTTATAATAAATTATATATTATATTGGTCCACTAAACATTCACAATTTTAGAATATCAAAATTCAAATAATGTATATATTTGTAACTACAATTATTTTGTTTCGACTTATACATAAAAAAAGAAAGTTATTTTGTTTCAACTTATGAAATATGGAGAGGTCCTACGATACCTACCCAAAACTAGTCATTTCCATACTACAATTATTACTATATACTATTTGTCATAATTCAATTCAATGTTGTGTGTAGTTCCCCTCCGACACTTATACATCATTGTGTTGTGTTTTACCAACACATTTATTAACTAACAGTAAGAATAAGAATAGAAATGTTGAGTCCTGCTCATGTGCCGGCCAAAACCTTGTTCACAGGCTTACCTTATCCTTTGCTAGCTATTGCTTGAAAATTGTGTGGTGGTGGGTGTGTAGAGTTGTTATCCAAAATAGCTCGGAAATATCAACATATTCAAAACCAAGTTTAGGGTGCAATTTGAATGAAGTGTATTTCCTCTTACGGAAAAAGTACATCTATTTGTAATTGTTGAACTCAAATATAATCAAAAATATCAAAAGTTAATTAATTAATGATATTTTTCAAAAAAAATGTATTTACATTTTTTACTATTGTAATAGATTACTAGTAATGTAAAAAACCTCATTACATAAATGAGGTATTTCTCGTGAAAATACTCTAAAAATTTACGAGTAATTGGAATGATCTTTAGTGTAAAATTCTAATAAGCAAGTAGGGCAGAAACTGTAATTTCAAAGTCATTTGAAATTCACAACTTTATAATCCTCTTTTGTGGAAAGCCTTGTGGGTGATAAGTGATCATGAGTACCAAATAGCCTAACAAATTTGAGATGATCACCTTATCAACTTCTAGTTAAATAAGTGGGTCTCAATCAAAAATGTTTTTTTCTCTCTCTCTAACGCAACCATGCCTTTGGTTGACACTACTCTTGTTGTGATGGATGTGTTGAATGCTAACAAAGAAGAAAACTTGAGTTCTTGTATGATAATTTACTTGTTGACATTCTGAATCATATTCAAGCCTTACGTGCCCATTACTAACACTGATTATCTTAATACTTTGGGTTGAACTCGTACTTCTTACAATCATTTTACTATTCAAATTACTTACAAATTGCAACAAGGCAATATTGAAGGCCTAAATGTGGATTGGACTCTTTGTGGTCTTGGAGAGGCCCCTACTAGATACAAACTTTTATGTGGTTGGCTGCTCAGAAGCGAATTCTCACTAATTCTCAGGGAAGCAAATGGGGTGTGGCTAAATCTCCCATTCGCTTGCGTTGTCGGAGAGATGATGAGACAACTGTTCACATTATGTGTGATCGTTTACATGTCACTTATGTATAAATTCTTATTGTACCTTATAAACTTATTACCAACTTCTTCACTTTTTATTGCAAGAACTGAATTTTCAATAAAAGAAGAACCATAACCACTACAAAAAATTGTAGGACAACTTTTATGATGACATGTTGTCCTTATGGAATTGGAGACATAGAGCTATCTTCGAGGAAAATATCAAGCCACCTCAAAGTTATGTGGCAGTAATTCAGAACTTCACTGAACAGATCGATGGTTGGATTTTTCAAGTCCTTTATTGCAATCCACATAATAAGGACACAGTCTATCTTGGCTGGAGGAAGCCCCCGATTGGCTATTTAAAGCTTAATAGTGATGGTGCCCATCAAAGGAACGAAGAAGCATCAAGTTGTGTGGACTTCTTCGTAACTCGTAAGAAAGATGGATCAAGGACTATAGTAAATTTGGAGTATATATCTTGGGTTGGAGATGGCTCGGAGAAACGTGATTTGCAACTCATTATGGAGAGCGACTCTAAAGTCCTTAAAGATATGATTACAAACAATTGTAAGTTTAGTGAGAATATTCCCATCTTAGTGTAACATATTCACAAGCTTTTGAATCATGATTGATAGGTTCAGGTTCTCCATATATAGAGGATGGAAAACAGATGTACTGACTAACTCATTTCATTTAGCTTTTCTGTATACTTGTTTTATTATGGAGAATCATCCTAGTGATTTTTTCCAAATTATTTTTTACGATATATCTGAAGCTTACATGTCTAAGAATGTGTGCCTAGTTTTGTAATGTTTATTTCTTTTTGGGCCATCACCGATATATGAATGTTTATTTGCTTCATAGTAAAAATGAATCATTGGAAGCAAATAAAAATAGTGAGATGAGATTGAGGCTATGAATACTTTGGTAGATACATTACGAGTGGACAAGCACCTAAACCATTTGCTAAATTTCTCTAAGAACATGAGATTGTTGCCCAAGACACTATGTTTGGTTCTCCGAAACAAAATGGCATTGCAAAAAAAAAAAGAAACTGAACATTATTGGACATGGTGTGGAGTATGCTTAATAACTCTTATCTTCCAAAATCCTGGTGGAATGAAGTACTAAAGACAATTGTGTGTATTTTGAATCGTGTTCCAACCAAGGTTATCTCAATGACACCTTTTGAATTTTTTAAAGGATCAAAACCAAGTTTGCAACATATACGCGTTTGAGGGTGTTTGTATGAGGTGAGAATTTATAATCCACAAGAAGAAATTGAACCCGAGGACCATTAGTAGATATTTCATTGGATAATATCGAAAAATGATAGATTTTATTATCCATCTCACACAACTAGGATTGTGGAATCAAAACATGCAATGTTTCTTGAAAATCACTTGATTAATGGGATAAATCAAATCATGAACTTAGTTTTTGTGCACAATCATACATAGTCTCAACCTTCCACTTCATGTGATAGATTTAATGTTGAACAACCGATTATTGAGATTCTATAAAATATTGATAATCTAGTAGATCAAATTGGTCATCAAATGCTTGAAAATGACGATCAATTAGTTGAACAACAAGATCCACAAGAAAATGTAAATTCAACAATGAGAAATCTACTTGACCAAGAAAATCAGTTGTTCCTGATGATTATATTTTGTATCTACAAGAATCTGACTATAATGTTGGAGTTGAGAATGATCCTGAAATATTTGCAGAAGCCATGAGTTGCAAAGAGTCAAAATTGTGGTATGATGCCATGATTGATGAGATGAATTCCTTTAAAAACAACGTTGTTTGGGATCTTGTTGAGTTACCTAATGGAATAAAGGTCATTGGTTGTAAATGGGACTTTAAGCTTAAAAAAATTCATTAGGTGACGTTGAGAGATACGGGACCATACTTGTTACTAAGGGATTTACTTAGAAAAAGGGAATCAACTACATAAAGATCTTCTCTTTTGTATCTAAAAAAGATTCTCTTAGTGTCATCTAGGAATTAGCTACATATTTTGATCTTGAGTTGCATCAATTGGAAGTGAAAACAATCTTTCTTAATGGTGATTTAGAGAATGAGGTTTATATGAAACAACATGAAGGTTTATCCTGTAGTGATAATGAGCATTTGACTTGCAAACATAAGCAATTCATATATAGATTAAAACAAGTATCACGTCAATTGCACTTAAAAAATTCCACGGAACAATATCTTCATTTGGATTTGTTGAAAATTTCATGGATCAATGCATATACCAAAAGGTCAATGAGATTAAAATATGTTTTCTTGTTCTATATGTGAATGATATTTTGCTTGCTTCAAATGATAAGAGTTTGCTACATAAGGTGAAACAAATTCTCTCTAAAAACTTTGATATGAAGGATATAAGTGATGCATCTTATGTCATTAGCATTAAGATCCATAGATATAGACCTTGAGGTATTTTAGATCTATCAAAGGAAACCTTCATCAATAAGGTTCTAGATCGATTGCAGATGAAAGAATGCTCACCAAGTGTTGCTCCTATTGTGAAGGATGATAAGTTTGATGTGAACCAATGCACTTAGAATGCATTTGAGCAGGAACAAATGAAGAATATTCCTCATACTTCAATTGTTGGAAGCCTTATGTATGGTCAAGTATGCACAAGCCCGACATTGTATTTGTTGTTGGAATATTAGGAAGATAACATAGTAATCCAAGTATTAACCACTATAAAGCCACAAACAAAGTGTTGAAGAACCTTCAAGGAACCAAAGATTACATGATTATCTATAGGTAGACAGAGAATCTAGATGTGATCGACTACTCATATTTCGACTTTGTTGGTTATGTTGATACTCACAAATCAACATTATAATACATTTTTATGATGGCTAATAGAGCTATTTCGTGGAGAAGGGCTAAGCACACATCAGTTGTTACTTCTACTATGGAAGTTAAGTTTGTCTAATGTTTTGGGATCACCTCTCATGGCGTACGACTTAAGAGTTTTATTTTAGGGCTTAGAATCGTAGATTCTATTTCTAGGCATTTGAAATTTTTCTACGATAATTCAACTGATGGCTTTTTGGCTAAGAAGAACAAAGATGGAATTCAAAGTAAACATATCAACATCAAATACTTAACCAATAGAGAAAAAGTTAAAGATAAAGTAATGGACATTCAATATATTCACAATGATTTGATGGTCGTTGATCATTTGACTAAGGACATGCCACCATTGTATACATAGAGTTCATTAATAAAACTCTTATATTGTGATGTTCTCTTATATTCATGCTCAAATTTAGTTTTTGAGAAAATATACTTCATTTGGACCAAGAATAAACATATAGTTTGTTACCACATTAATTATGTATATACTTGAAAAATTAAATATGTTGAAATGTGTAGATGACAATACTCGAATTCAGAAGAACTATCATTGTCATTCGCGTGTTTTTTTTAAGAAAATTATTCATTAAACTAATAGTTAGATCCTATGGACCAATTGGAAGAATATAATAATATATTAGTTTAATATTAAAATTGATTAACTTAGTCCATATATTATGAAAGTTGGTCGGTGAATGATCTGAAATTTAATGGTCTCGATGTCCATTATATGGGTGCTAATACTCTTAAACTTAATGGTCTTCAATCACTATTATACGGGAGGACGGAGGTAATGCCTCAAACTTAATGGTCTTCAACGAGCATTATATTATTTTTAATGACTTTTAATTCTTAATGATAGAATATTATATTATTTGTAATGATTTTTAATTCTTAATGATAGAATCAACCCTATAATTAGGCATGGCAACGAGGCGGAGCGGAGGCGGATTTTGCATCATCCACACCTATACCCGACTAATAAGAGAAAATCCGCACTCGCCCTTGTTACATAGCGGGTGTAGAATTTAGGCACCCATCTCCGTCCGCATCCGCACCCACTTATATATATAAAATTATAAATTTAAAAATCATATTTATTATAATAAAATAATAATTATTAAACAATAATAAAATTAAAAAATATTTTATATAGAGATAAAATTATAATTTTTAATATTTCAAAAAATATTAAATATATTAAATATGTATATGTATATAAAATTTTAAAATTATAATAATAATACTTGCGGGGCGGGTTCGGGTGCGGGGTGGATATCATCACCCCCAAACCCGCCCCCGCCCCCGAATTTTAATGTCGGGGAAAATTCGCACCCACAGCACTCAATTAAAGCAGGTTTTCCCCGCCCAAATCAAACGGATTTGGGTGAGTACCCGCGGGTGCGGATTTTATTGTCATCCCTACCTATAATTTAATGTCTAAACTTACTTTCATCCCGTCGTTAAAAAAAATCATCTATATGTAAAAAAGTAAGAATTTGGAAGAATAAAAAATAACACACTATACAATATGTGCAGTAAAGAATGTAAATACTAGTGTCCGATATTCATCTTGGACTTTTTAATTATGTGCATCGTATTTTGTAATGCCTCTTAACAACAAATATTTGAGCTAAAGAACCGGGATTCAAGTTTCTTTAATTTTTTTAAACAACTTTTTGTTTTGCTTGACTTTTTAATATCAACATTATTGGCATCATAATGGGATAAAATATAATTCCTACTCGTGCATTTATGTATTATATAATTTTATCTCTCTCTCATTACTACGTACTGCAATAAATTATTATCAAATTATGAAGAAAATCTCCATTATATATATACATATATCATTGTCTGCAGTTGAGTTGATTCATACTGCATTCAAATGTATGCATATTTTGTTCAAATAAAATAATACTCGTATACAGTATTTAAAGTTTTATAAAATTTGAGTACAACGACATTAATCAAGCCAATTCAAATCCTTATATCAGATTGAATCAATAAGGGAAACTTATTTGCTTATTTTGTATAAAATTTTCAGCAGATTATTTTGTATAGTAGAAAACTTAAGAAATAAGCTTATTTCCTATGGAAATTTTTGCAACAAATGCTGAAAAATTTGCAGTAATCATTTTTGTTGGACTTGGAAATTGCGGTATTTAGAAAAATTTGTAAATAATTTGATGACAAATGCCAACAAAGGCACTCTAAAGATTCTGACCATTAACAAAATTCTAATTTTATATATATGAACATACAATTTTTACAAGTAAATCCTCATATAAAATTAAAAAAACTCATGTAAATTTGCAGGATTTTTTTGGGGGGGATTTTTATATGCAAGTAAATCTGCAAGAAATCTTTACAAATAAAATTCATTCTTTTTCACTTAAGTTTCCAGCCGTTCTAACACTCTAACCTTTTTGTTTCTTTGAATAACCATTATATAATTTCAGCTTTTTGAAAAGAAAGAAACACAAAAGTTTAAATTATTTAATAATAATAGATTTGTTTGAAATTGAGGATTTGAAAATATTCCACGTTACTTGAAATTGTAAAGGTACAGAGAGTTTAAGACTACATATGACTGTAGTTTTTTTTATTTTTTATTTTTATTATAGTTCGCATCATATAGAAATATTTTACTTTTGTATTTAATTCTTTTTTTTTTTCTTCTACTCTTATGTTAGAGTGTTGTGAAATATAATTCAAAGTTTTTATTTAGAGAATGTGAGTTTATCGGAGGACATAGAGAGTATTAGAGAAGTCTATGTATTGTAATAATTTTTACATTGTATTATTTTTTGTTGTCATTAGACAATAATCGTAATCTTTTCTACAATATTGGAGTCTCCACGTTATTTTTTTTGTGTATTTTTATTTAATTTCTCTATGTTTATTTTCTCAACGTCTAACACCATAACTTTTGGTTTGGTCCAAAGAAATAGAGTATTTAATATGTTATATGGTTACAACTTTGTCTAATCTTTCACGTCAAAAAAGAAAGGTTATATATATTATAGAAGTGTTGGTTAAGCAAAGTTCTTGTTAAGGAAATACTTTGTTGTTAAGTGATCTTTTGTAACTCACCTCTTTTTCATGATAATTTACCTAGTGCACACGTCAAGTTTTGCTGAGAAGTTTGGTATATATAAATTTGATGAATGAATCAATCAATTTTGACTTATGTAAAATTCAAGTCAAAGGTGTGTTGATACAATCATGATTACAAAAGATATTGATTAGCACATGAACATTGGTTGTCTTTGATGTAAGGTGTGTTGTGAAATTATGTTGGTTACTGATGATGTAGCTAAATATCACTAGAAGGGGGGTTGAATAGGGATTTTGCTGTTTAAAAATAATTTCTAAGTGTTTAAAAAACGATCCTCTCGCTGAGGATGGGTAGCTCAAGGATGCAACTTTTCAAATCTTTAGATCTAAGTTTAGTAAAGGAGTAGGAGTAGAGTAAGAGAGACACACACATAATTTTATACTGGTTCACCCAAAGATGGCTACGTCCAGTCCTCACACCCTTGTGAGATTTCACTAACTTTCAAACAGATCAATCCTCAACCCGAGGATGATTACAAATTGTGTATTCTTTAGCTTCACCAAGCTTACAATCAATTTCCGAATATTTCCAAGTGTGACTCACTAGGAAATTACAAAGTGATTTGAGAGTGATTGATACTTAATACTTTCTCACAAGATTTACAAAGATATAGTGTAGGATCAAGGAAAGTAAGAAGTGTGGGTGATTTGCTCTTGATAGCCTTTAGATGATAAATCTTTTTATGCAAGTGTGTTGATGAAGAACAGCTTGCTGTAATTTATAAAGTTGTTGTGATGTTCATTTCATAAGCCAAGCCTTTTATGACCGTTGGAAAATTCATTTGAGAAATGCCAAGGTTTTTCTTCATATTTACGAAAATGCCATTCAGCTCATTTGAAATATGCCTTCATGTTCTTGTACGAGGTAGCAATTTTCTTGGCATTTGGGGACACGTGATGTCCTATTCTTTTCCCTTTCTTTAAGGTTTGAATAATGTGTGTAGTCATTTTCATTCTCTTTCTTCAATGCCTTAAAAGCTTCACATGTGAGCTTTTTCTCTTTCCTCCATTTAATGCCTTCAACCACCATGTGATGTCCTCTTCTCTTCCTTCCTTCAAGACAATGGGAATGCTTCACGTGAATGCTTCTTGTCTTGCCTTAAGACATGTGATCCATTTACTTAAGGCATGTTTCTTGTTACCTTTTTGATTATTTTGAATTTAAATCCTTTTGTATCACATAAAGATGCATTTTGCCTTTTTGCCTAAGAAGCCTAAGACATGATGTGTTGCTTTCACAAAGTGTTGGGATGCATTTCAAAATGTTGACTTTAGGCACATGCTACTATCATCATTCCTTGTACCTTTGCACTCTTGCTACTTTTCTTCACAAGACTTTCTTTGAATATTTTAATAGTATTTTGCCTTTATTGAATGAATCAAACAATTCATTCTTTAATACCATTCAGCCCTTGTTGAATGAATTCGAATAATTCATTTTATAATACTATTGGGCCCTTGTTTAATGGACTCAAAACCGTGAGAATATAAAACTTCAGTTTCCTCAGCTCGTGAGGCCATCCTCGGCCTTTCCAGACTTAGCATTTTAACTCAAAGGTTTCTTCTTTTTCCTTGATGAATGATAACCTATATTCTTATATGAATACACTCAAACGCACAGATTAGTCATTAAACATAATCATAATCTTTTAATTAATTTTGTTATCATTAAAACCAATTAAGAGAGATTTTGTCTCAACAATTGAATAACTTCACGAGAAAGCCAACATGGAAGTTGCACAATAAATTTTTCTACTTGATTTCAGCATGTAGACGAAATTCTTGGAGTGATTTAGCTTCAAGTGAAAATTTATGGAGTGATCTAACTTCAAGTGGAGTATACTTTTTATGGTGGAGTATGATAGTTATTTCGAAATATAATTGTTGGTGTAGACAATAAAAGTTAAAGATGCATCAATTTTAGTTAAGGTAAAGATTGTTAATTTTAATTAAGGTGGAGATTGTTAAGTTTGATTAAAATTTAGGATTTGAAAAAGTCACACATTGCTTTGAATTGTAAAGGAAAATGGAACTCAGAGCTATATATATGACTCTAATTTTTTTATTTTATATCGATAAAAAATAATTTATGTTTGTATATGATTTTTTTTCTTCTAGTCTTGTATTAAAGTATTGTGAGATTTAGTTCAAATATTTGATTTGAAGAATGTGGATGTACTGAGGGTTGTGAGGATTATTCGAGAAGTTTATGTGTTTTAATAATTTTCACATAATATTATTTTTTTATTGTAATTAGACAACTGTCCTAATTTTTTCTCTAATTTTAGAGATTTCGTGTTATTTTTTTTATATTTTTATTGTTATTTAATTTCTCAAGTTTATTTATTTTCCCAACATAAATGTATATTGGACCCACATATTTTCATGAAATCTACGTAAATTTTAACCAATCAAATAAAGTTTGTGTTATAGTGTGTTATTAGCATTCCTCTATTTGTTTTGAAGTGACTCTATTTATTGTATTTTCTTTTTCAAAGATGCATATTTGTTATCACCAACTTAAGAAAGGAAAGACGATTTAGGAAACAAAATCATTTTTTTAAATTATCTATATATTAGAATCAATTATGTATTTGGCTTTAATTAAAAATAATTATTATAAAAATCAAACATTTTTATTGACCTAAAAGTTGTGATTAATTGACAATGTAAAAACTCTTTAGTCTAATCTTAGTTCAACTAACCAATGCTAAGATTGTTAGGTGTTGAGGCAAAACCCCTTAATAAAGATGTTTTAATGATAATAAATTTCAATTAGATAAAAGTTTAATTAGTTATAATATTATTAAGTGGTCTAATATGTGATATTAAGTGTATTAATCATAAAACAAACTTTTGTGAAGCTTAAACATTAATTGAAAAATTAAATATATTCATTTATGACAATCAAGACATAAAGGACAAAAGAAATATTGCTTTTATTATTCAAACAAAAATAATGTGAGTCATAATACAAAAAATATTCTCATATGGCACAAAGAAATAAAAGAAATATTTTGAAAGGGACAAACTCACAATGTTTACATGTGCAAAGACAAATTCAATCTTTATAAAAATTTGATTTGATTTTTTAGTCATACGTGAGGACGTTAAGAAAAGAATGTTTTGAACTGCAAGTATAAACACAAACTCATTGCAAGCTCACACATCATATTTTACAACTCATGACAAGTTGTCTCAAGTTGTCAAGAGGATGATCAATCTCCTATATTATGTTTATAACATAAGAGAATATCTTCATGCTGATGAAGACATCTTTATACAAAGCAGATAATGATCATAAACATCTTTAAAGAAAATGATGATTACCTAGAAAGAAAAAGACGTTTACCTAGACTTCAAACGACGTTTAAACAACATACTATAACACCTTAGGACATGTGCCCAATGATTATATGTGTCCTTTACAAAAATAACGAGCCTTCTCAAGTCTATAAATAGAAGGTGCTTTAAGTTGAAATCTCCAAGAGATTACAATCAAACATATTTCACTTCCTTAAGTGCAAAATTATCAAAGTTCTCTTCAACTCTCAAGAAACACACTACTGCTCTTTGTCATAGATTTTAGGATCAATTTTTTGAGTGTTTTTTTAGTTCAACATATTTCAATAATGGTATTGTGATCAAATCTAAAATAAATCATCATTAACATTTTATTGTAAACATCATCAAGTTTGTTTAGTTAAGAAAAAAATTGAGTGATTTATTGTAAATATCATCAAGTTTGTCTAGTTGAGAGAAAATTTAAGCGATTTGTGTAAGCTTGTTGAGACTAAGAAAATACAAGTGTATAATTGAGTGTGACCAAAGGAAGAAGATTAAATTGAGAGGTTGCTCAACTTACTAGTGAAAATCTCACAAGTTGTAAGGATTGACTTTGCCTATGTTGGATGAACCAAAATATTTATTTTGTGTGGTTTCCTTACCCTTATCTTTTATTATTTTGTTAATTCACTGATTCACACTATTATCAACTTGAAATATAATTTTATTCTTGAACCTTCTCAAAACACGAGTAGGATCATCATACTGACATAATATTCTCAAGTTTTATTTTAAGAATTAATATTGAAGTGTAAATTTTAAAGGGTTACAATTCAAACTCTCATTTCAGTGATAATTATATTCACTTCATTAGGTTGTACATCATATCTAAATTTGAACTCATGACATCATAGTTATAGTTATGTGTGAGTTTTTAGTAGTAATTTTATCATCTCATCTATATACAATCAGAATTTTTTTTTTTACCTATAATAATAAGAATAGAGAGATTTGGTACGACCCATTTTTGTTCTAAAAACACCCTTACAATTTTTCATGACTTCTCACATAATAATAACCACCATTTAGCAAAGAAAATATCAACGCAACAGGCAAAAAAAACGAAGAAAGAGAAATGATTGAAGAGAAATAAAATAAAATTTATGGTTCATTATTAACATACTTTTTTTTACAACATGAATAACATATGTTAGTGTTATAAAAAAAATAGATAGATGAACACGTATGTATCTATCTATATGAACGCTAATAATGATAATGTATATAAATTTAATTAATATTTTAAACTATTAAATAACTAATTAGTTAGCTATTAATACATAAATTTTACTTATTTTTAAAATATTATGTTTTTACACACATTTTAAAATATTATAGATTTGACTTTTATGTCTATAAAACTTTTTATGACTTTCAAATGGCCAAAAATAACTTATCCCTTACAATTGAATAAATAATATTCTATAACCGCCTCTAATTATAAGAAGAAAAACATCAAAGAAAATGTCAAAATAAATCAACTTATTTATTAATGTATTTTTTATAAAAAATATTGAGACATTAAACACACTCACAAATATTTAAAAAAAAAACATTTTAAATTAGGATACAAAATCATTTATACAATAATTACAACTTAAAAATTGTAACTTTTCCTAGAAGTGAGTATCGTGTGCATAGTGTAATTTAAGACCTCGTCACATCCAATTGTAATTTCTTATATTATTGTTTTTAAGTCCAATTACTTTCAAGAGTTGGATGCATGCAATTCACGCATTATATTAATCCATTTCTAAAAGTAGAGTCAAATATTTTAAGTTAAAAGGTCAACAAATTGGGTAAGGTGTAGCATACTGGGGGAATACCGCAATTGTATTAAGCACAATTAGCAAGCATTATTACCTCTCGTAGATAGGATTAGTTAGTTTTTGTTTCTCTTTCAACCCATTTTCTACGTCAAAACAATCTTAAATCAAGTTTAATTTTGTCTGTAAATTCATTAGACGGGTCAAGGGGGGAGATTAAATCACTTTACCAACAAGTATAATTATCGAAATTAAGATGCAAAGATCCCGTGAAGTGTCTTGGAGTTGTTGAAAAAAGGACAAAAGTGGGGTTTGAAAATTATAAATCTTTGAAGTTATAAATTTTGAAGTCCTAAGGTGGGAAATAATTTTTTGATTTTGTACTTTTTTTTAGCTCCTAATACTAATAAAAAAAAACTAACATAATAATATATAAGATTAAAATATCCTTTTTAGAATAACCTATACTTCAATTATCTTATTCGTAAATATCTATCATGATTGAAATATTAATTTAGAAAATCACCTCATCATCGTGTTAGTACTCATTTCTTATTGTCGAACGTTGTTGGAAGTCATGGCTATCCTCTCAATCATTGTTCACATTTTGCAACCATCAACATTCACCATCAACGGAATCCCTTCTTATTTGAAGTAAGAAATCTCAAAATACATTAAAAATATGAAAATAAATTAATATATTTCCATAGTGAGATGTACATAAATACATTGGAAATGAAAAAATTATCAGAATTAGAAGAAATGACAATGCATTGGAAAAATGGAAAACTATTGATATATTTTCATAGTGAATTGTGCAAATATATATTAGGAAAATAAAAATGTATTAAAATGGAAATAAATAATAATAATAATAATATAATAAAAATATGAAAATAATTAATGTATTCCCATAATGACATGTGCAAAGATATATTGGATACAAAAACATGTATTTGAAACTGAAATAAATAACAATGCATTGAAAATATGAAAATCAAATAATGTATCTCTATAGTGAGATGTGTATATATATATATTGGAAGAAAAAAACATGTATAACATATTGATCATTAATATGCATTAGAATTAATGTACATTTGAATTCAAAAGATTGCCTATTATACAATACACGCATGCACTTTTCGATAGATATATACTTTTAGAAAAATATAATTTGTAAAGGCAAATGCTAACAAGTAACAAGTACCTTTAGAAATATTCTTTTGAAAATATTTTGAAAGTGCATTCAAATACTTAAAGTCAAAAATGTTACTTTTTGTCTTTTTACAAAGGTAACTTTCTCATTTTAAAAACAAAATTGATATTATATTATTAATTATAAATATTAATAATTAATTTAAAAAAATAATTAATAATTTTATCATTAAACGTAACTTTCTCATTTTACATCATCTAAAAAATGAAAAACATACTAAAATTAAAAATAAATTTATTATTTAAATTATTAAATCATGAAAATTTATTTATTAACAAAATTTAATTTTTCAAAACGGTATTTTTATCATTAACATGTAAACAAAAATCATATTGTCTATCGTTCAATTCTTTACCTTTGATAACTTTGTTTCTATATTTCTCCTAATTCATCATTATTTCTCATCTAAATCAATTTTATTTATTTATTTTAATCATTAATTTATTCTTTAAATACATTAAAATTATTAAAGTTACCGACCACCAAAGTTAGAAAATCAATTTTAATATTTTCTTATAATATCTTTATCCAACACAAAATTAAATCTCGATTTTATCCTTCTTCAACTCTTTTATCATACTCTAACTACAGTATCATCACCATCAAATTAACACTTATTATTATTATTATTATTATTATTATTATTATTATTATCAAAATAATAATTCTACTTAAAATAATATTTGGCAGAGTTTGAATATGGTCCAAAATATGTATTTAATTTAATTATATTAAATTTACTAATTGAAAAATAGAGATTAAATATAGCTAGCCACCTTTTATTAGTCTATTATCCACCATATAATATAGTTTCCAAGTATCTACCTTTTTATTTCCATGTATGTATTGTAGTTATTTGTTTCCAATAAGTCTTTGACCATTGACTCCAATGCGATCTCTTTGTTCAAATAAAATTCCAAGTCTTTAGTCCAACTTCGTAGAGGTTTAACCTTCTTCCTCTTATTCCTTTCACCTTTCTCTTTTTATGTACCAAGTTTTCCTAACCCAATTCACAATCGAATCTCAAATTTTCCCATTCTTAATTTCCCTTTAAAATTCAGAAACTTTATACTGATTTTCCATCTGGGTTTTGTCCAGTCTTGTTTAAATTCAACTGGGGTGTTTTTAATTTTGCAAAAAGTTTCAACCTTTACATCTATTTTCACAAGTTAAAAGCAAAAGCAATAATGGGTGCAACTGCAACATCGAGTAACACATTAGGTGATTCTGATACTGATACAGTTGAAATAACAGGAAAAATCATGGTGATAGCTATAATTTTCCTATTTGTAGTTGTTCTGTTTGTTATAATGCTTCACTTATATGCACAGTTGTTTTGGTGGCGTTTTAATCAGAGTAGAACTGCTCCTCCACCACGAAACCACCGCCGTCGGCAGCGGTTTGTTTTTGCTCCTGGTCAAGATGCTGTCATCTATGAGAATCAACAAAATGGACTTGACCCTTTGATTCTTAAATCTTTGCCGGTTATTGTTTTTCAATCAGAAGATTTCAAAGATGGTTTGGAATGTGCTGTTTGTCTTTGTGATATAGTTGAAGGAGAAAAAACTAGACTTTTACCAAAATGCAATCATGGGTTTCATGTAGATTGTATCGATATGTGGTTTCAATCTCATTCTACTTGTCCTCTTTGTAGGAATCCGGTTTCAATTTCTTGTGAATCATCTAAACCAAATAGTACTATTTCAAATGGTGAAGATCTAAATGTTTTAATGTCAAGCAATAACGATTCATTAGAAGATGAAAATTTGAGTCATGTCAATGGTTTTGAGTCTTCCAATTTTCCAACAAATGTTTTGGTTTGGGGGAATTGTCAAACACAAGTTAGTTCTTTTGGTGTTATTTCATTGGAAGAAGGAGGAGGAGGAAATTCTCAGCAACAACCTTGTTCTTCCTCAATCTCATCATCTTCATCAACATCTTGTTCAGCTAGTGATTGTGTTAATAGTAGATGTCATGGAAATGGAATGTTGGTGATTGATATACCAAGTGAGTTTAGTTCTTCCTCTTTGTCACCTTCTGCTATAAGGTGCTCTGAAGATGAAATGAAATCACCAATGGTAACAAGATTGAGATCATTTAAGAGGCTTTTAAGTAGGGACAAAAAGTTAAGTCCTTGTAGTTCTAGTTCTATGGATGTTGAACAAGGCCAAAGCTAATAGAGATTTGTTATTGGTAATGGTATTCATTAATTATTCTTACAAGAGTTCTTCCTTTGGAGAGAGTTCTGAAAAACTATGCTACTTTCCTCCCAATGCTTGTGTACATAATTGCTAAGGATGGTTGCCAATGTCATGTGGCACAATTGGCAAATAACAAAGTCTCTTAAGTATGTGGTCATTGGTTCAATCTCTGATCGTTGTGTATGATAGAACGTTTGTTAAGAGAAGTCAAACTCTCAAATGAATCTTCATACTTTGAGTGATTAGTCTCTAGCTACTTGTTGGAGATACGTTGGACAACCAAAGCATGGCTAAGGATGGCTGCTATATGTGATTTCTTGTTATTTAATCAATTTCTTTTTTGTTAATATATGTGCTAGATGAACATTAAGTGAATTGTTTGAAGTGTTTATATTGTATAAATGACGGGTTACTTTGTAGTAAAGGGGCATAAAAATCAGTTTATTCAGAAGATGAGTTTTGTAGTGTTATTGGTTCCATTTTTTGAACTTCACTTTCAATTAGCTTGACTACTACTTATATGGATGAAATGGAATGAAATACATACATGTGATATGTTAGTAATTCAATTTCAAATAGTATACTCCATAGCTAAAGAGCATTTTTCTTTCTTTCTATTTCTTGTTGGAATCATTATTAAAAAATTTCACATTCCACTAAATAATGTTTACATATTACATATGCAATACATACATACATCAAATAATAATGTCAAATAATATAAAGTTAATAATCATAATAATAATTACACCATAATAAAATAAATATGTATTAAAACATGAAATATAAATTTTATTATTTGAGTCGGCAAAAATAACATTAACTTTTATGATTTATTATATTATGAATGATAAAAGTTCGTCAAACAAAAAAGTATTGGTTTGATTTTTTGATATTGTCTTCATGATCCGGTCAAGATCTTTGGAAATGGAGGGAGGTAGTTGCTGGTGGTGGCGAACAGTTGTTGATTGTTGTTCAGCTCTCAAAAGGATTATATTTGCAAGCACTCTGACACTCAAGTTAGTAGGAGTTGGAGAGAGTGTGAGGTGAGAATAAAAACGTATTTTGCTTCTGAAGGCAAGTTCAGTTATATAGTGGGTCCTTTATTGAGGAATAATTGGCGAGGCAGTTAGGCGATTATGACTTATCCGTCCAAAAGTGCGGATCGCCATGAGATGTTGATCAGTGAAATGTGATCTTCGATGCTAGAGTCGGTTGTTGTGTATCTGTATCAAAATCATACAAGGGTTGAAATCTTCGATATACAATGGTTGGACTAAGACCCAATAAGGAGCATCGTGGGTCTATATTTGGTTCTGAACACTTTGTAACGGAGAAGAAGGGTGTTATATATCTTAGTTAATTATTTTATATCAGTTAGTTGTTTATCTAATTGACTATACAAATCTATGTAACCTTTGATGGAATTCATTTTCTCATTTTATTAATAATATTCAATTTACTGTTATCTATTTCTCTCTTATCAATAATTTAAATCAAGAATTGTAATATAGGGAGAGATAGAATGAGAAGAGAGATATGTCTATGCAAAAGTGAACTGTGAAAAAAAATGCTAAAATGGATAATCGAGGAGTGATATAGATTGTGGGAGGAGAGAGATATTAGAATAAAGGGGTTTGAAAAAGAACACATAAAAATTTCGATGTAATAGAGAAATTCTAAAAATACACTACAAAATCTATCGAAATCCACTTTAAAAAAAACAATTCATGACTTATATCAATAATACAGATCCAACCATAGGCCTCTTACTATAATTTATTCAAACAATGGTATTGAATAATGTGATTCTTAACGAAGACTTTTTCAAATCTTGATCCCTTAGAACACGGATTAGAAACTAAAAGAATAAATTAGTAGCTATTTCAGCATCAATACGGCAGATAAGGTAATGTTTAAGGTAGCAGTTCATTCTCTATTGTTTAGATTCCCCTTTCTCACCTCTCAAGGGACCCAAATCCGACAAAAAAGCTTTCTTAACAAATACTATTATTCTCTGTTTATTTCGGTTGCCTAGATAATGGCAGGCACATGTCCATTTTTTCTTAATCATATTGTCTTTTTCACACATTCATGTTTTTTGACTAATGTTGGCCACTATCTTTTAAGTTTTTTCCCTCCAAAACTTGATTCACATTGCCATCTAGATTTTGAGGCCATTGGTCCGCAATCCGAATTTCTTGCTGTCTTTTAATTAATATTAAACGATTCCGATCTTGTATCTTTAAAATTACGTGTGGGCATATGACATGCGAAATCATTGATCTGATACATTAAAAACACTTATATTATTTAAAAATTAAGGCTAACCAAATCGTCTTATAACAAAGACAATAGTAAGGATTTACACAAAATCCAATGCGGATAATACCTCAAAACATCAGTGCAGAGAAATTGAGGTTGGGACACTTGTGATGTTCGGATGAGATATTAGAACAATGATTTAAAAAAGAGCTCAAAAAAAGGAAGAAACTGGCACTAAAATACTTTATAGCTCAAGAGAGTTGTTCAATTTTGACAGCAAATTGGGAAATGTGGGAATCATTGGAAGAATGTATACCAAATTTTATTTGCTTGGTTAACAGATTAAGCTAGAAACAAACTAACATCCTTATAAGTGAAATTAGTTTGTGGAGAGTATTTTTGTTACACATGTATTAATTAATACTCACTTGAAATCAGCATTTGCATAACTTATTTACCCAAAATGAAGAAAAATTAAAATTTGACACCTGAATGACTTTTTTGAAACACAAGATTATTATGGAAGAATAACTTTGGAACAAGAATAATTTGACGCCTGAGTAGTCTTAATTTTTGTTTCAATCAAATCCAAAGACTAGCAAATACAAATCAAATTCAAACTCAAAAATTACAAAATCATTCATCTCACTAATATCTGTTCTATTACATTGGTCAGCAAAAATCTCTCAACAACCAAGACATTAGCACTCAATTTTGTAGAACATAACATCAACATATCATACTTGTGTAACCTGAATTTGCAACTATAGTAGTGATCTATGAAACACTTACACGTCACGCTACTATTGACTCTTACACGTGACACATTACTGTTGACTATGATGCGCCGACTCTGATCATAATTTTGAAAAATTTAAGAAACTAAATATAATTTTATGTGTTAGACAACTACAAGTATAAGACACCAGACACACCTTTAATCTAGGTAGTGATACAAAGAGTCAAGTAACCACATAAAGGGGACCATAGTTCTGAACTGGATGACCATTTTGTTTTTGCAGACACATATAAGGTATCTCATTCTCTTCTCTTTTTGAAGGTTTAAACAAATTTGTTAGAGGACCAGAAAATTGACGCTTGTGCTTCACATCATTACCTTTGTAGGAGTTATGTATTGGACCAGAAACATGACCTTGTCTTTTCTCAGAAACTTTTGATCTAGAATTGTTGTTGTGTGTTTCTTTAACTTTGCTTTTCTTGTCAGCTTTCCACCATGAAGTCAGTGAACTCTTCCATGTTTTCTTTCCTTTTCTCTCTTTCTCTGATCCTGTTTTTCTAGATTCTTCAGGATACACCGATGAACACTTTTGGTTTGCTTCTTGTCCATGTTCCTTTGCTTCTTCCAAAAACTAATGAAAACCAAAATAAAAAGAGAAAAAACTTATGTTAATGAAAAAAATATAGATAAAACTATGAAGCACATACTCAAAAACACAAACACCAAACATTGATACTGACATGTGACACCTATCATAATTTGAAAAAAAGTAAAAGTAATTGAAAGTAACTACTGACACTAAACATAATCAAGACATAGACACAACACTTGTCAATGTTCTAACACATACCTTCAATCTAAAATATCGATGGCGCGTATTAAAATGCAATTAGATGTGTCAAATCAATTCAGCTAATATTATCAATTGGAGCATACTTGTTGAAATCTTCACATTGTAGAATCACAAAAAGAACTACATACATTGACATACTAACTCTATTAACAAGTTCAACAAATGCATAAACTTTGTTAAAATTCAACAAACATAAGAATTTAGTACCTGAGAAAAGTCTTGTTGCAGATCAAAACCGTAGTCATCACAATGACTTGTCTCAGAATGTTTTTGTGCTGAAGACATGTTCATCATTATCAACAAAAACCATAAACTTGAACAGAATAGAAATACCAAGATGTCAAAAACCTCAAAAGAAAATGAAAGGTTGATAGCTCCAAAATATCATCTATCCAAGTTGGTTAAAAATAATAACCTTCCTTAATTCGATTTTCTTGAAATGGAAAATAATAATAGCTTCCAACCTTAGCAACAAATTAATACATATAAGTTGGAATGTACTATATGGATCATAAAAGGGAAAGTTCAACAACTCATAAAAAGATATGAATGTCACATGGTGAGTTATGGAGATGATAGAAACTCTAAATGGAATTGCAATTTTGAGCTTTTCATTCACATTGTCTTATCAAGGAAGAAATTGCCTCAATAAGAAGGTACATTTAATGCATAAATTGATTTGTCTTACATAACACACATTATTACATTAAAATACAGATTCTCTCCACCAAACCTAATTACTAGGCTAATAATGTGAATGAGATATCACAAAATATTCAAATAAAAAACAAGACAAAATAAAATAAAACAAAACAAACAACAAATGAAATTCATTAACAGGTTTGAGGTTGGATTGAAAGAAAAAAAATCATACCCATAGGGCCCAGTTCAGGTAGGTTACTTTTTTTTATTGCTTAACAAATACTACAATAAATAAATATATTTTGTAACCGCTAATTAATAGATGCAAAAGTGGGTTAGAGTATTCATAGTATCTGTGTTCTATTAATTTTATAATATTATACACTAATATTTTTGAATAATATTTTTTAATTATTTTCTTTTTATACATAATTACATTATTTCACGAAGGAATAGTTTATTTTACAAATAAGACTTATATAACCAAATAAATACAACTAGTTTTTCTTTTAAAAAAAATATAATTAACTATACTAACTTACTATTTTACTTAATTTTATGATATATAATGTATTACTCTCTTTTTATCATGTGTGAAGCTTTTGTCGGAAAAAAAAGTGACAATGTTTTACGTCGAACTAAAATGATATTTACCTAAAAAAACCTTATTTATGGTAATTTACTTTAAAAAAACAGCATAAATAAATCTGCTATGATCCTCGTATATAGAATGAAGTTACCTCCTCTCAACGTAGAATTGAAAGTTATCAAAAACCAATGGTTGTTAGTTTTTGAAAGGAACGGTAGCAAGAGAAGTAGGGAAACATTATTATGATGTTACAATTTCTTTCCTCCTAAGGGACCATACTTAATCAATCCGTTTCACTTTACCTTCGCTTTTATGATAACAAAAAGAAAATATTTCCAGAAATTGATTCTTTATTCATTGATGCTCATTTATACGATATTCGACTCCGGACAACAAAATCAGACCCAAATGAAAGGAATAAAATATATGTTTGGGCCAAAAATGATAAAATATAAACTAATAGCGGAAACAGGTTTAGTCTACTTAAACTTTCAAGATTTAAGTATGACATATCACATGTTATAAGTTATTTTTTAAATTTGAGTCTGAAAAATTGATAGAAGTCGAAAATATCTAACAACCTACTTAAAAATATTTTATTTTAATATTTTTAAATAAATAATCAAACATATCTTTAAATAGATAAACGAGTTAATATGTCAATAAAATTGTATTTTATTTTGATATTTAATATCACATTTTAAAGAATATAATTTTATGTACATTATACTTAAATTATATTTTATAATAATACATTTAAATATATCATAAATTAAATGAAATTAATATACATAAATTATTAAAAATTAAATATATAATAAAAAGATTAAAATTTAATATAATAATTATTATAGTAAAAATATTATTTATATTTATTTAAACAGGCCGGCCTAATAGGTCTAAAAGATTTATTATATAATTTGTAGTATTACATTTTTAATTAAACAATTTTTTTTAAAATTTTAACTTTATCTATTTAAGAAAATAAACGGATAAAATAAATTAAACTCTAGACCTTATCAATCGATCTTATCTATTTTCATTCTTATCTAAAACAATAAATAGTCAACAAATAGAAAATTATGAAAATTAAAATTGGTACTAAGAAGAATAG
>JBBPBS010001102.1:5065802-5107667 GCA_037974835.1 Cicer judaicum | reverse complement strand
AATTAATATTAATAGTAAATAGTAAAAAATATAGATAAAAAAAATGTCCCAATTTTAAAGAATAGAAAGACCAAAATTACAAAATTAAAAATAAAGAGACAAAAAATCACTTAAAATAAAAATACTAAAATTAAGAAATTAAGAATAAATAGATCAAAATTATGAAATTAAAAATAGAAAAACCAAAATTATAAATCAGTTAAAATAAAAAGATTAAAATTACAAAATTAAAAATAAAAAAACAAATTACGAATAAATTAAAATAAAGAGATTAAAATTACATTTAAGTTTAAAATCAAACTTCAAAATAATAAGCTCTTTTTAAAATAAAATAAAATAAAAGTCTTAAATGTGAACGTATTGTTTTTCTTAAAAAAAAGTATATGAACCTATTATAAATCAATAGATTTTTTTTTTCACAGCCAGTGTTTAATATAATAAAGATCACAGTCAAATACAATTGCTGCAACCTCAATCACAGCCGCAGACATTTCTTTTAAGCTCTCTGAATTAGATATAATTTATCCATTATATTATGTGAATGCAATCCATAACCAAGCAGTGTGTTTACCAAGCAACACTAGAAGAAAGACAAGCCTCAAACATTTCAAGAGGAGCATGACATAACAATTATCAATACCAAGAAACTGGCACAACATAGACACAAAGGAGTAAAATCAGATTTTTAACACAGCCTCCATGTCTAATATTTCCTATACAAATCTTGTTAGACATGAGAAAACCTAAGTAGAACATAAAGAACCAGTTCCAGGAAAACCCTTTATGGACCCTTATAAACATAAAGATTCACAGCTGGAGTAGAGGTAATGCCATAACAACCCCAAAAATGGAGAAGAGTAATAACATCACCCATGTTGGAAAAGGTTGTTTTTTGTTTCTCCTCACATCCTTCAATCCCTCTACCTTTTTCATGTCTTCTCCTGTGGAGTCTGAATTCTTTTCAGAAACAGACCTTGAACTTTTATCATGACGAGTCTCTCGCTGCTCAGTAGCAACTTGCTCAGAAAGCTGTAGCTGGCTGTATTTCTCCACATACTCGGGGAACATTTTCCTGAATGTTGCACTGCATGGAAACAAAAGCAATTAATTCTGGAACACAAATCATAGAGATGACCTTAATCAAATGTCAACTTCATCATGAATGGTTGATGCAATATACTTACTTCTTACAATTGAAAGCAAGGGAAGATTTTGCTAGACGCTGCTTCTCAACAGTAGTGGTGTTTACACTTCCTGTGGTTGGGCTGGTGTCCATCTGCAAAAGTGAAGTCTGTCACATATCAAAAGCTCTAAACATAACACTGCAGAAAAATCACATTTATTACATTGACTCTATTAACAGGCACTACCAAGTTATCAACACCAACAACTTGGGAGTCAACCAAAATTCGAAAATTGTATTAGCTATCATACATACAACAAAGACAAGACTAATATTGCAACTCGAGAACTTGAACTTCTCTTCCATCCCAACCAACCCATCCAAAAAAAAGTCAAAAAAGGCAATGCAAGAGCAAATGAGCAATAACATCTTCTGAGCAAACTATTGATAAACGAGATGGAAGAAACTAGAGTTAAATTAGAATACGAATGGATATGAAGAAACCATAACATACCATGAACGAAAGAAGCCCGGTAAGTATGCTGCATTCATAAATTGGAAACATCAGTATAAAACTAAAAAAGTAATAACCAAGTAATCAATACCTACTATTATTCTCAGATACCAATCCATTGAGCAAAAGAATACAACCAAAATTCAAAGAATAAATTCAAAACACAAAAGGAGTAAACCACATCAAAGAACTTCAAGACTTGAACATTCTGACCTTGATACAGACCACATTGGATTCCAACTTTCAGGATGAACTGCAATAACAGAAAACCCCAAAGAAAAATTAACCTGTAGCAATATGGGTAACTACGATACTAAATAATTTGTCTTTGGTTAGATTAAAGAACTTACAATCACTCATAGATAAACAGATCTTTTTCTGTGTCATGAACCGCCCATTAGGTGTTGTCATGCTACAATATAGAAAGTACAGACTTGGTTACAATAGACCAAATAAATGAAATTATAATGATCAAGCATACTGTTGCAAGAAGGCACCTGATTCCTGGAGGTTTATATGGATATTCTGGAGGAAACTTGATTTTTCCATAGTAATATCCACCTAAAAAGGGACCCAAAAAACATAAATACTGCATAAGTTGAGATAGTAATAAATTGGGTGTTGGGACAAGCAAAATCAAAGCACATCATGGCTGAAAACAAAATGTCAATCTGCAATAGTCGTAGTTCGTTAAACCTGAAAAAGGTGTTCCCTCGCTTCCTTCCAAAACGTAATCTGAGACATAATCACATAATAAGATCAGCATCAAGTATCAATATGTCCATAACAGATAAACTACAATTATGTTGTTGACAATACAATATTTAACTTTCTTGCTAGCAATATAGTAGTATTAAGGAAACCTAGGAGCGAAAGTAAGGTTGCTACGTTGTGAACTGTTGGTCACGGGTTCACAACACTAAAGAATACATGTACTCCCTTTGTCCCTTTTTATAAGACCCACTTATATAATTTAAGAGTATTAAAAAAGTGGTTGTAGTACTAAATTTGTCAAAAATGGGTTACTTTTCCATAATTACTCTTACAATTAATGATATCATAAGAGAGAGAGAGAGAGAGAGAGAGAGAGAGAGCTAATTTATGTTTGTCAATCATAAATTAAACTCCCTTTGTCCCTTTTTATAAGACCCACTTATATAATTTAAGAGTATTTCTGTGAAGAAATTATTAATGCATACGAAAATTTTGAAAAAAGTTTTATATTAAGGAAAAGAAAATCTCAAAAGTGGGTCTTATAATAAGGGACGGAAGGAGCACTAGCGATTCAACATATTCCTTTTTCCCCTTTTTGGACATTAGAGCTCAACATAAAATCATATATGAGATGTGAACAGTGTGAAACAAACTTACGCCACTCAAGAATATCACTTGGTGAAGGACGAGCCACAATATGGGAAACTGGCTCCTGCAAATACAATAATAAAAATAAGCATCATCCAGATCACATATTCTTTAATTACCATGATCTATGCATTGATACAGGCCCGACCAATCCATTGTTGTAGTACACATTGTAGATTAATCAATCATGAAAACATTTTGAGAAACTATATACACATTACTGTCGGAAAAAAATAAACTATAGACAGATTGTACTAATAAGAGAAAGGCAAAACATATAAGATGATGTGTTCCCTGTCATTCATGTTATAAATGTTTTATCAACCACAACACCAAATTGTCAAGCCCAATACATGCACAAATATACAAACCCAGAGAGGAGGAGACAAACTAGTGATAACAGAACAAGCATAACAATATGGCTGAACAACAAAATAAGTAAATATAGGAACTGAGAATAAAAATAAATAATGAAGCACAATGTTAGAAAAATAAAAGATTCTGTACTTACTTTACAAAGGGCTCTATACTCCTTCTGAAGGCGCTTGATGCATGCTTTCTCCGCCATCAAACTAACTCAGCAGTATTGAGAAGGACTACACTATACTTTGGTTCTTTATTCTCAAAATAAATTTCCTGCTCATCATATATTAGGAACATACACATCAATAAATTGAAAATAGAAAAAGGACTTCATACTAAGCAACATTACAAAACAAAATTGAGGTAAGAGTAAACTATAAAAGGTGGTGTAGAACCATACATGCACAAGCACACACAAAGACACAATGTAAACTGTCATCATTTTAATATAAGGATCCACATCATTATTTAGTATTCAAGAAGTAATACAAAAGCAAACATAGAATAAGGAAGTAATAATAAGCAAAGCAACCTCTGTAAAATATAAGAAAAGGAAACAAAAACAGTACCATAATGGCGACAAACGGAGCAACTTCTACATAAAATACGAACATGATGGTCAGTGGAGATACACATGCATGTGTGTGCACTGCATTGTCATCATTACAATTTCAAGTGTGTGCACAGTCAACATTTTAATTTTAGGACCAACATTATTTAGTATGAAGGGATTGCTACAAGATAATTCATGAATTATGTCGCATGAAATCAGGGGCTCAATCGTTTAACAATCTCTAATGACTTAAAATCAATCTATTAAAACTGGCGATCTCATTTGTAGAAGCCTTCATCAAGATAATTTGGCTTTGTTGTTTAAGATTCCAACATTTGGCAACAGGATTAAGTTGGAACCAACTGATCAACTCAAATACCAAAAAAAAAAAAAAAACTCAGTCAATACCAACATGACTGCATGTATATAATTTTTTTGTGATGTAAGAGCTTGTGAAATTTGAGGAGTTACCATGAAAACTAGCTATGCCAATGTTATGAGACTTCCAAACTAGGAACTAGAAATCCTACCAAAGCCATAGAACCAATAGCTGCCTTAAATTATTTGAGTAACCATAATTCATGAGCCAACATAAATTCATACTAGTATCCATCAAACCTATCGTGTCCAAACAGCAATATGCCCTTTATGGTCAGTGCTTAAAACTTTTACAAATTAAACCTATAACACCACCAATTTACCGTGAATGTGTCCTTATGAGTAGAATCACATACACATTTCTCCAGAGACCAAACAAGTTAAGAGTAGAGAAACTACTTAGTACTTATACAATATTCCTAAAGCGTAGATTATAAAACTTTCCAGGACAACTATCACTGCAGACAAATCCTGTAAAATCCGTCAAACCATAGGATGGTATACTATTCATAAACATCAATAACCAACAAACCACAGCAATTCAAATTCATTCATCTCTCAAATTATACCTATCTATAATAACAAATTCTCTGGGTTTTACTAACAAGTGCCCTAAGAAACCAAAAATGGAAGATTTGCATTGAAAATAACAACTTTTAAACTTTCAAAAAGTTGAAAACACAAATTTCTATAAATTTCTAATTGACTTTTCTATATTTGGTTCCTAAAAAATATAAATCTCTAAAGGGAACTTGTTAGCATTGGTCAATTCTTATTGTGCAAAACCCTTACCAGTCTAAACAAATATTTTATTATGTTCTTAATCACATATGCAGCCCTAACACTTCACATTGATTGCATAATTCTGATTGAAAGTGTGCACAATATCCAGCACCCGAAAACACATGTAATTACATTCAATCATTTTCGTCAAATTATTATTGAAGTTGATATGTCAGTGTTGTTCCAGTGTCCCTCTATGTGTCAGTGACTCAGTGCTTCATAACAACAATGCATGCCTGAATTGTAATACATAGGTAACAGGTAAGATTTCTCTCCCTTCAATTGTCCCTTTCAATGTTAACCCCTTTCCTCGATTTCACAACTTAAACAACCTATTACTGAAGCAATTCAACCTAGACACCATGATCCCAAAAACAAATATTAGGGCAAACAAAAATTAGGGGTGGAGGAAGGTAAATTGATTTTCCGTTAATGCATTTCCCATTATTCCCTTTAAAAAATTATAAAATCAACAATAACCCATAATTAAAAAAATTAGAAATTCGCACAATCAAATAATAAAAATCAAGCCTCGATTAGACCCCACCATACAAAATGAAAACATAAAAAAAATCCCAAAATACAAATAAAATAACAAATTAAAATCTTTAACGAAAATCAATATGCAAATCAGACAAAAACAAAACGAAACACGATTCAACGGGAAGCTTGAATTTTCGAATTCCATTCTCCACGGCATAGAGAGAAGAAGAGTGGAGAGAGAAATTAACCTGAGATCCGATTTGTTGTAGTCCCCAATTTGATCCGCAGAAGAAAAAATTGGTGGCAAAATCGTGTATTTCCGCGTGAATTAATTGCCCCTATTCGGCAACAAAGAAACGGCGAATTGAAGAGTTCCAAAACGGCGGCGTTGAATGGAGAGAGAGAGAGAGAGAGTAGAGTGAGTTTAGAAGTGCGTTTCCAATTTTTATTTTTTTGTAGAAAATAGATTATTGATATCCTCGTTGTTATACACCGCCAAACAACCCACTTTCGCAAACAAAGTGTAACCTGACTTTTTCCTCTGACTATTTTATCCCTTTGTTACTATTGCATTTTAGTCAAGGGTGTTTAAGTAATTATAAATTTATATTTGGAAAAAATGCTTAACCTAAGAAAACTTTTACTTTTGATTCATGCCCACGTATTATTTTGATAATCAGTGTTCTTTGGTCCAATCATTTTTAGTTGAGAGCCCTCAAAAGATCTATATTAATTTAATGGAAAATTTAAAGAGATGCTCTAAGAATGCATACGTATACTGTAAGTTATATTAATATTAAACTTAAATTATGTATATGTTGATTTGTTTGGTTCGTGAGTTGCTCGAATGTGTGTATGCGTGTATATAATCAATTTATTGACTAGTATTAGTATTGTTGATTAATACTATTATGGTTGTTGTTGTTCAATTTTATCTATCTCAATTGTTAGTTGAATATGTTTGTGATAGTTACACTTTTGTATTACACTCTTATATGTTTATTATATTTTGTTGATAAAACTTATAGCAAAAATATATATATATAATAATTATTTGAAGTATAAATATAACTAATTTTACCTAAATAATAATAAATTTTTTATAGACTTAATTTATATTTATATTTTTCAATTAGATAATTATGTTATTTAAAAAGACAATATTAAAAATTTAAAAATTTTGATTTTTGAATTATTTAATTCGAACTAACAAGTTAAATCTAATTGTTTACAAATTTGGATAGAGTTGAGTTTGAATTAAAAATAATCTTCGTATTTAATTTAAATTGAATTTCGATCCAACCCAATTCTTATAAGTCGAATTGCACTAAGAAAAATTCAATTCTTTTTCAGACTAAAGTCATAAATAGACTAGATTGATCTAAATTATTTTCACCCTTAACAAAGTGTTTGTTGTGCCAACCTACTTTCACATTCAACAACCATTTTGCTATAAATACATTTCATCACTGTGATTTCACAAAAATTAAAAACATGTAAAATTGTTTTCAGTGTTGTATAATTAATTTTTACATACTTGAAAGTTTTCCATAAATTAATTATAACTCAATAATTGATGTTAGTTTAAAATTAAATTTAACTTTTAACTTATAAATTTACTATACAACTTACTTTTATAAATATAAATAATTTTACATTTAATTTATTTTTAATGCAAATAAATTAAAAAAATTAACTTTTATCACTTATTTTCAAGCTAAAAACCAAATAAATTTTAGAAAATAAATTTTTATCACTGAAAAACTAACTAAAAAGGAATCATAGTAAAAGTATAGATTACCATTGAAATTCCGTTATTCCGTTTGATTCAGTCAAGCAACCAAATTGTCCTGCTGGAAAATGGAACCTAAACTAGCTAGACAGTCACCTGAAAACATGTAATTACTATTGTACCTGTATTCTATTTGTGTTGCATGACATTTATTTTATCAACCTTCACGAAAAAACTGACTATTCCTTTCTTGGATATTTTTCAACGTTCATGAAGATCACTGGGCAAAAAATAAGGAACTTTAGTCCTACTTATTCTGTCTGCTTAAAATGAACAAATTGGGTGGCATTAAAGCTACTATACACTTGCTTCTGGTCCAATCCTTGTTATGTTTGAATAATTGATTGAGATGCATGTTATAGAGAATTTTTTAAATAAACACTATTATATAATACAACTTAAATATAATACACTATTATATAATATTTTTAATGTAACCAACCTAATAAAATTTATTATTAATTAATTAATTTAAAATATATCTATATATATATATATATATTGACTTTAGAGGAAATAAATCCACAACGAGTAGAAGGTCTGGGTGTTGCATATCTATGTCCATAGGCATTAAAGTGGCATGACAGATTGGTTAGCAAATTATTATGTTCTGGTTTTGGACTATGTCAGTCCTTATAGTAAAAAACAAGCCTAAAAACAACACCAATTTTATAAAATAAATTATTATCAATTTAATCCTCAATCATTATTATTTCTCCAATTCAGTTTATAACCCGAAAAAGATGTACTATTATTATATTTCTATAAAAGATTATTTTATAAATAGTGACAGCATAAAACTTATGTTAAAACCATAGTGTAAAATTGTTTTAAACACACAACAAATAAAAAACAAAACATGTAAATAGATATTTGTAAAAAAAATTTAGTATGATTTATTTAAATAAATAATTTTAAAAAAATAAAGTTAATCTTATTAAACAAATAAAGATTTTTTTAATAAATTATATTATATGTATCTATTAGACGTTCTAACCAATATAATATATACTTATAGATATATTTTAATAACCAACTTAAATGACATCAATTTAAGTGAATATAGTAAACAAATTAAATTATTTCTATAATATATTGAAATAGAACGTTATCGAAATCAATCACATATTGTTTTTTCTAAACTTTCTTTAACATTTTTTTTCTCTAAGAAATGAATTAAACCCTTATTTTAAAAAAAGAAATATTTAACAATATTGCTTCTTCCAGTGTGGTTGTGTTCTTCGTCCTTCTCCACTCCAAACGTGTTTTTGATTTATCTTTTCACTTTTATTATTACAGTTTACTTCCAAACGCGCCACAACGACACAACCAAAGAAGAAGTTGACACCTCATAGTTTCCGTTAGATCGAACAAACGACACCGTCATCTCAACCATCACCGTCGCGTTTCGTCACCGTGATGAGAGAGCCAAGAGATGCAGTCAAAACCGATCTCAAAACCACCAAATCCGCATCTTCACCTGCTTCCTTCCCTCTCATTCTCGACGTCGATGACTTCAAGGTTAGTTCAATTCTTCAATTTCGTTTTCCAAAATTTCGAAAATCAAATGCAATGAAATGAAACGAAATTCGGTTATGTTAGGGAGATTTCTCGTTCGATGCGTTGTTCGGGAATTTGGTGAATGAGCTTCTTCCGTCTTTCAAATTAGAGGAACTTGAATCGGACGGTGGTGATTCTCTGCCGAACGGTCATCTACGGTCTGATGCGAATAAATACTCGCAAGGCGTTTCGAGTCCCTTGTTTCCTGATGTTGAGAAACTCTTGTCTTTGTTCAAGGATTCTTGTAAGGAATTGCTTGAGCTACGTAAACAGGTTTTATTCTTATCTCTCTCTCTCTCTCTCTCTCTCACACACACACACACACACACACCGTTATTAGTGTTTAATTATCGAAAAATTTCATTTTAATTAGGTTGATGCAGTGTTGTCGATCGTGGATATCATAAAATAGCGGTCTGTTTGAATTTTGTTAGGCCACAATGTTATAATTAGTGCTACTTGCTATTCCAACACTTTGTACTTAATAGTTATTGTGGAACAATAACACTTTGTTAACATTCTGCTACATTATTAGCATATTTGGAACCACGTCCTAATTTATTTCACTGTAGAATCTACAACATGTAGCTTCAAGGTTGCTGCATGTTTGTATACTTTTCAACGTGGATGTAAACAGTTACTATAGTGTTGTATAGCTGCTATTTGACAACACTGGATTGATGTCTTAGTTTTACTGTGTTGATGTTATTTTTGTGATTGTGGAATGAAGATTGATGGGAGACTGTACAATCTTAAGAAAGATGTTACTGTTCAAGACTCTAAGCATCGGAAGACACTAGCTGAGGTTTGTTTCTGAACGATTGTTTGTTATTATATTGAAATTCGCAAGTGTTTTTTATTCTAAATGTTATGAAATAGAAAAGGAAAAATTATTGTTACCCTTGTGTTTTAAAACACATCGGTTAGGTCTCAGCTTTTGAGTTCCGGTTTTTGGTTTTTTCTATTTTTGGGGATGAGAATTGTTAGGTAACACTCTTTATCAGTCTCGTTATTTAGTTGCCTTGTAATTTGAGCACTTTTTGAAGAGTGCAACAACAATTTAGAGAATGGACCTATAATAGAAAGTTTGTTAAAAAAAGTTGTTGCTAGAATTCCTCTTTAGAAGAATGTGGATCTTCTATAACATGTTATGTAACCAGGGCTGAATAATCTATTCATCTATTGGGAATTTAAAATTGAGATGATCTTTTGAATATATGTCTTTGTTTCCTTCTCAGCTGGAGAAAGGTGTAGATGGGTTGTTTGAAAGCTTTGCAAGGTTGGACTCACGTATTTCAAGTGTTGGTCAGACAGCTGCAAAGATAGGAGATCATCTCCAGGTAGGGAGCTGAACTCTTTCACCCTTCAACTGTGTTTGATAGAGGAACTGTGATCACACATTTATTTGTATTATGATGTTTTTTCGGTAGGTTGATTACTCCTTTGTGTTTGAAATATAATCTCATTTGCAATTCTGTTATTTCTTGTCAGAGTGCAGATGCTCAGCGAGAAACTGCCAGTCAAACTATTGAGCTGATAAAAGTAAAAACCAGCTAGTTCATTTGTTTTATGCCAGTTTATGCCATTGTTCATATTGGAAAATTTACCTTTATGGTTGATTTATTTCTGCAGTACTTAATGGAGTTCAATAGCAGCCCTGGCGATCTGATGGAGCTTTCCCCTCTTTTTTCTGATGATAGCCGTGTTGCTGAGGCTGCTTCAATTGCCCAAAAATTGCGTAAGAATTAAGATGTCTTTTAAATGTTTTATAATGTTTTGGCCTAATTATGTCAGTGCTGTTCCAATTCTGTTAATTTCAGGGTCATTTGCTGAAGAAGATATAGGAAGACATGGTATAACTGCCCCATCAGCAATGGGAAATGCAACGGCTAGCAGGGGATTAGAAGTTGCAGTTGCTAATTTACAGGAATACTGTAATGGTCAGTATTTTACAAAAAACTAGTACAAATTAACTTCCCATTATAAACTCAGAACTATAGTCTGCGTGAATTTTTTTATATATTTATTCAGTCAAACCAAATGGGTAAGGGAACAAAGGTTTTACGCATTTCCTGTTAAAACTATTATAAACTTATAATGTTGGGCGTCCACAAGATTACATGATGAATAAGGTAGATAATTCAGGATCTAAGATTTTTGTGATCCTTTAAAACTTTAAAGCTGATTAACTATGTCTGGGTGGAGTTTCATAGACAATTTGATTTATCAATGATGTTGACAGATTTCAGTACTTATTAAATAGGCTTTTGCTATATGGAAATAATTAGGTTTATTGATCACACATGCATCTCTATGATCTTCTGGCATGCACTGTATTCATTACAACTTACAACAGCTAACTAAAATTTGGAATCCTATGTGACTTTACTAAAGAACAGTGAGGTAGTGTTTGACATTTTTCCTTAAGGAGTTCTTTGAGCTTTCTTGTGTTCTGCTTTGATCCATTGTATGTGTTTGCCCTATTGATATGCAACTATATAACTTTAAGGACATATTCGTCTATCACATCTGATTTTTCTTCAATATGTTGTGATCCTAATGTAAAGAATATCGAATTAAATTAAATTATGTGGATTTTTTTACTACCCTCACTTTTTTGATATGAAGATAAGAAAATGACCTAATTTGGCCTTGAAGACTATTCAATAGTTAACTCAATTCTACCTTTCCTTTACCATGGTCTATGATCAGCTTTTTTAACCCTCTTTGCTTTTAAGAACATAGAATAAACAGATCCTGTTATAGTAACTGACCTTACATATGGGTAAGATCAAAATATTTAGTGGCAGTCCATGAATGTTTAAATCCGACTTTTAGGTTTCTTTAGCAATAAAAGTTTCATAACCTTTTCACCCATCCTGCAGAATTGGAGAATAGACTGCTTTCTCGGTTCGATGCAGCGTCACAGAAAAGAGAATTGACCACAATGGCAGAATGTGCCAAAATTTTGTCTCAGGTAATAAAGTTTGTTATACTTGATTGCCCCTCTCTTGCCGATCCCTTACTCCCTCCCTAGCATTTCTGTGCTTGCAGTATATGTTGCTCACTTGCTTATAATAATGGAGATAAAGGAAATGCTTTATGGATGTATCAAATGTTTAATGTTTGTTTTGATAAATAAGTGCATCATTTAACTAAATTGCTCTCTGCATGCAGTTCAACAGGGGGACAAGTGCCATGCAACATTATGTAGCAACACGTCCAATGTTTATTGATGTGGAAGTAATGAATGCAGACACTAGGTTGGTTCTCGGTGACCAAGCTGCACAAACTAGTCCTACTAATGTTGCTCGTGGGCTTTCCTCCTTGTACAAAGAAATAACAGGTTCGAAGCATATTTTCTTCTGCTAGTGGAACAATTATTTTCTTGAAAGATTCAGTGATGACAGGTAATTTGTTGCAGACACTGTCCGTAAAGAGGCTGCAACAATCACTGCTGTATTCCCTTCACCTAGTGAAGTTATGTCAATTTTAGTTCAGGTACCATCAAACGATCCTCACCAAGTATTGTGGCTTTGAATAGGTAGTTTCATTTGGTGTATTCATCAAAACTAAACGTGCAACTTTTTTATTGTTATTCTGTATGCAGCGAGTTTTAGAGCAGCGAGTTACTGCCCTTCTGGACAAACTATTAGTTAAACCTTCTCTTGTGAATTTACCTTCCATGGAGGAAGGTGGGCTCCTATTCGTGAGTACAATTAACCAACTGCCTTCATTATTATCGCCGAAGTACCAGTTTAGACTGCAGGCTGATTTCAATCTAATTTGCATTTGGTTTGAGGCTGCAGTATCTTCGAATGCTGGCAGTGGCGTATGAAAAGACCCAAGAAGTTGCTAGAGATCTCCGAGTTGTAGGATGCGGTGACTTGGATGTTGAGGGTAAGAATTGTCTTTGAATGTGTCGGATTTTAATGAACCCATCTCTAAAAGGAACAATAGTTTGAAACATAGATACAAAAAGTACTAGAAGGAATCGTTTATCTGCCCATTAGATGTATTTCATGACAATACTTGAGTATGCAGAAAAGGTTTTGTTTTGTATTGATACATGATATTGGTTATATTTTCTTGATTTCTTAGCAGTGTGCTCGTCTGCCTGCATTATAATTTGATGCACTGAGTTATATTCCAGTTGTTGTGGGAGTGTTGCTCTTTAGTTACTAATGATTGTAAAAACTTATTATATTTTTAATCTTAATTTCAGACCTAACTGCTTGCTCTGGGAATAACTTATTTTTTATGGTAAACATAGAGGTTTGATTATTATATAGCTTAATGGAAATATTCTATTTAATCTGTGAATATCAATAGCTCTGTTCTTGCCTCATGGCAATTTTCAAGTAGTGCTTTTGACTTTTTCAGTTTTGTGTATTCTCACCGTCTCATAAATATGCACTAATATTTGACATGCTTCATTCTTGTATTACTCTTTCATATCAGGCCTGACAGTTTTGACTTTTTCAGTTTTGTGTATTCTCACCGTCTCATAAATATGCACTAATATTTGACATGCTTCATTCTTGTATTACTCTTTCATATCAGGCCTGACAGAGTCCTTGTTTTCGAATAACAAGGATGAATATCCTGAATATGAGCAGGCATCTCTCAGACAGTTATATAAAGTGAAGGTTTGCAATTGTTTCAATTTTCCCCCCTTCCAAATTGGATTTGGTTGTGGAAAGCTTTATGTTGATAAGTGCAATGCAGATGGAAGAATTGCGAGCTGAAAGCCAGATTTCTGATTCATCTGGAACAATTGGACGCTCAAAGGGAGCTACGGTAGCTTCTTCTCAGCAGCAAATATCTGTCACTGTTGTAACAGAGTTTGTGCGTTGGAATGAAGAAGCAATCTCAAGATGCAATCTCTTTTCTTCCCAGGTGATTTCCCTCATGATTGGAATTTGGGAAGGCATTTTCTTTCTGAAGAATCCTGTCCAAGTTTTGTTTAAGTGGATTAGAAGTGTGACTGTCTAGATATAAGAAACATAATCTGTGAAGTTTAAGTTTACTTTTATAATTTTATTAGACTTACACTTCAGCAAGTTTTGATTTTTCATCCATCCCCTGTTGTCTCTTTCAATTTCGTTTAGCTAGTGAACAAGGTGATTTATGTGAAATACATTTAATGTCATTAAAAAGAGATGTATATGGAAGTATTTATGTCATTAGTTGGATATGTAAAAATAAATAAAAAATGTTTTATTAAGTTTGTGAATTATAGTATTATCAAAATGTTTCTTAAAGAATCCATCATTCGATGATATTTTCTGTGTTTCTTGCACTTACCAACTTTTTTGTAGTTAAATTGCTGATATTTTTTATTTGAATTTGATAAAATAATCCTTTGTAAGTGCAATTATAATTTAAAACTAATGTTTCTTTACAGCCTGCTACACTGGCCACCCATGTAAAAGCAGTGTTTACTTGCCTGCTTGACCAAGTAAGTAAATTACAGAATGTGTCAGCATTCAAATATTTGATATATTTAGTGGGCAGGAGCTCATTCTTCTGGGCTCATTCCTGATCTATTTTACAGGTTAGTCAATATATAGCAGAAGGTCTTGAACGGGCTAGAGACGGTCTGACTGAAGCAGCTAATTTGAGGGAAAGATTTGTGCTGGGTACAAGTGTTAGCCGTAGGGTTGCCGCTGCGGCCGCATCTGCTGTAATTAATTTCTTTTTTTGCATGCCGTTGTTTAAGTATTGTCTAGTATGAAATTAAAGGACATTTAACCAAACATAATGAAGATTTACTTGTTGATATGCAGGCGGAGGCCGCAGCTGCTGCTGGTGAAAGCAGTTTTAGATCTTTCATGGTTGCTGTACAACGTTCGGGAAGTAGTGTAGCTATTATTCAACAAGTATGATGAGGAGTCTAGACTTTAATTGATTTTTTTTTACCATTAACATAAATAATAAAGCCTCATAACAGAAATGAATTATTCTCTACAGTACTTTGCAAATTCTATATCTAGGCTTTTGCTTCCTGTGGATGGTGCACATGCTGCTGCTTGTGAAGAAATGGCTACAGCAATGTCAAGTGCAGAGGCTGCTGCTTACAAAGGATTACAACAGTGTATTGAAACTGTCATGGCTGAGGTCAGTTGGGCCTTTAATATGGCGTGTGATAGCCAGTGTTCAACTACCTATTGTTAATCCTATCATGTGACTACACATACACCACAGACTCCAATGGTTTCCCTGTTGTCTGCCTACGCATAACTATCCATTTAATAATATTAGTCCGGATTTTTCATGTGTACTTTAATATATCAAATTTGAGTCTTAGTTCCTAAAGTTTTCCACTTTAAACCCCTTTGCAGGTAGAGCGATTGCTTTCAGCTGAGCAAAAGGCTACGGATTATAAATCACCTGAGGATGGAATGGCCCCTGACCACCGGCCAACTACTGCCTGCACAAGGTGGACATTACTTGAAGATTTGAATTTGAATCTAGTATTGTAATTATGATTTTGTTTTCGGTAATTTGTATCTCACATGGATGTGAGCATAGTTGTTTTTACTTTTGAATATTTGAATTTTATCATTTCATTCTTTATGTGTATTCAACATAGCAGTGTTTTGAACTTTGGGTTGGTCTTTGAACCCAGAAAAGGAAAGATCCAAGGGTTGGAGATCCAACTTGTTTTTGGTACATATACATATCGCTAAATGTATGACACCGTGCGAAAAACAATAAACAAATAGAAAATAGAAAATATATTTGAGTCAGTTGCTCCAAAATATATCTATAGCTCCAGTTCACTGGTTTCTAAGCTTCTGGTTTTAGATGACCTACAAGACTGGATAAAACATCAGCTCCCAATCTTCCTTGCCAGTTAAAGTTTTAAAGCAGGGCTATATAGATTATCAAGTGTACAGATCTCAATGCTGTTTAGGGACCAAGATTAATCTTATGCAACATAGGTGACTTGGGGATAATTTCATTTCATATCAGACAATGCAATAAAGTTATACCAACAATGTCATTTCTGCTTTGAATTTATATCTTTGATCTTTATAGTATTATTCTTAGTTCTTAACAACTATATTTGGTTTCCTTTGTCAGGGTTGTGGCTTATCTTTCTCGGGTGCTGGAGTCTGCATTTACTGCTTTAGAAGGTCTTAATAAACAAGCATTTTTGTCTGAACTGGTATAGTATTTTATCTTTGATCATCGACTATATATGATTTGAGGTTGTGTTATTGAATCAAATTCTTAGCTGCTTGTACGAAAACGAATAGGTGAATATTATTTTATATTTTAATTACTCTGGAGGTCTGGAACTAAATAATTTTTATGTCGGTCCCAAAATTTTAAAAGTTTGTAATTAAGTCCTAGACGTTGTCAATAAATGGTAGTTAGGTCCCTGAACTTAGGTACTCAATTACAAATTATTTAAAAGTTGAGGGACCGAATTACAAATCATATATAAATTCATTAGGGACCTGATTACAAATTATTTAAAAGTTCAGAGAATAATTAAAAACTTTTTAGTTAAGGGGCTTAATTGCAAATTAAGGACAAGATCAATGACCAAATTATTAACTTTTTAAATTTAGGGACATATTTAAAAATCCCTAAATAATTTAACGATCTACATAGTAATTAAATCTCTATGTTAGATATATGGCCTTATTTTTTATTTGTTATGGTGAATCCCTTTTGAGTTTATTCTTTTTTATGGGGAAAGGGGGTTATTTTGATTGTTTACTCGCTTTTTAGTGATGATTCCACTAGTCAATGTTCTACTGATGGGGAGGGGTCTTTATTGAGATGATCATTTGTTTTGATTGTGACTACGGAAGATCCAACTATCATCCAATGTATTCTGTCTTGGGTAGCTAATTTGGTGCAAGCAACACTGATTGGCTTTCAGTTTCTGATAGCGTGAAAGTTTTCCTTTTCCCCTTCATTGCTTTTCTGCCCCTTTATTGCTTTCAACAACTTATAATAAATCATATTCAAAATATGGAGCCTGTTCAGTCCATTAACTTTATTGTTATTGGGGTTCGCTTGGGATTTAATGATTTTTATTCTCTTTTCTTCCTTGATATATTGTTTGAACAATATCTGAACTCAGTACATACCACTCAGCTGAGCTGTTTTTATGACTAAAGAAAATTACAGGATTTTGAATTAAGCATAGTTGATGGAGATTTTCTTCTGTTAATTACACAGTTGATGGAGATATAAAGAACAAGACACATGTTTCAAGAAACCCATAAAATGAAAACCTACGGACCAAAAATTAAGAAACCATTTTGATTAAGCTAACAGTTTCACTAAATGTTTGACACTTGCATAAAGTGATCTGACTTGTACTGAATAATCGCCATGGTGTACCTTACAAGTTATTTAAAAATTCATTAGGGGCCTAATTACATTTAGTCAACAGATCAGGGAATCATTAAAAAAAATTGGTTTAGAAACCTAATGGCAATCAAATGACAAGTGATCTGACTTGTACTGAATAATCATCACGGTGTACCTTATTAGCTTTATTACCTGTTTGTTTTACTTGCATTAAACTGTTGATTTGTCATTTTAGGGAAATCGCTTGCACAAGGTTCTGCTAAACCATTGGCAGAAATATACTTTCAATCCAAGGTATTTTCACATTAATACACTGTTGAGTTGCAAAAAGTTTTTCACATTCTAATCGCAAACTGATCTTCCTCGAGGGTCTTTGCTGGCTGAACACTTTTCTCTACCCTCATTTCTTCTGTGTGTTGTAACTTTGTCTTCCAGTTTTCAATTGTTGTGCTGACAGTGCTTTGTGATGTTTATGTTTGCCTCTAATTAGCTATAAGGCATCCTGCTGATTGCTGTATGTTTATGAGTCATTTGTAGTGGGGGATTGCGTCTGAAGCGTGACATTACTGAGTATGGAGAATTTGTGCGTAGTTTCAATGCTCCTTCTGTCGATGAGAAATTTGAATTGTTGGGCATGTAAGCTGAACAACAGATACGAAAACTTTGAATTTCTTCCCTTGCCTAACATTTTTTACTGATTTCTGATCACTCTTCTGTAGAATGGCCAATGTCTTCATTGTTGCCCCTGAGAGCCTTTCAACTTTGTTTGAGGGTACACCCAGCATCCGGAAAGATGCGCAAAGGTATAAATTACATTGGATATGTTGGTGCAATTGTTTATGATTTTCCATCTTTATAGATACTAATATTATTATAAACTCCCCATAAATGTTATGCGTACATATGAAAAGGTTCTATGCTATTGCCATTCAATTAACAATTTCCATAAATGTTATTATAAAAGAAAATATTCTTTCCAATTATTATAAACTCCCTATAAAATGTTATGCACATATATAATAATAACCAGATGTGGTTGCTCATGTTTGCTGATAAAATGTTCATTCCTATTGATGCCTCAGATTTATTCAACTTCGGGATGACTACAAGAGTGCCAAGCTTGCATCCAAATTGAGTTCCTTGTGGTCTTAACAAAAGTGGGCTAGTGATCTTGAACTGCCTCTCAAGTATGGTCTAGAGTATACATCCACCTTCTTTTGGGGATATGAAACTGGCTCCCAAACCGAACCCATTCAGTGGCGATGTCTCGCGTTGAAGACATTGTGGCAGCGTTCCCTCTTACTGAATCAGTCTTAAGACATGGCTTAGAAGGAAGAAAATGTAGAGCTGTAGTTTCTATAATCTTTGTTCATTTCAGATTCCAAGTTTCCCTTTGTGAGAGTATTATGTTTATATATATTTTTTATTTGAATTATTAATTTTTGGTGCTAAATGGACCCTGTTTAGACCGAGTAAATATAGGCTATACTTCAAGTCAATGTGTAACCTTAATTTCCATTGTGCCATCCTACGTTGTAGACTTGTAGTCGGAAGTTTGAAGTCATTGAGTGCATTTATTTTAAGATCTCGACCATATTTTGTGTATTATTTTCAGTGTTATTGAGATTGGAAAGCCACTGCACTGTATGTATTTTTGGTATTAGCATGGGTTAGGAACTGAAGAATTGGATTCTTAAGAAAGAATATTTTTATTGAGAACTAGGAGAAAAATGTCTCCTCTAACAATTTCCCCTTCACAATAGAACTACCACTCTATTCCATAATACTCTATTCCATAATTAATTACAATATTCAATGATTTCTCTAATAACTTCAACTAACTCATTAACTAACTACTAATCTAAGTCCTTACAATACACTCCCTATGCAAAACAACCTTGTTCTCAAGGTTGACATCTATTATATTTTTTCATTTTCCATTGGACGTAGAAAATAGAAATCTATCCTCCACGATCGCACTAATGGAAGGACAAAGACCTCATTTGCGAACCATTGTCTTAGTCTTTGTTACCACTCTATTGGAAATTGGTTAACTTGATAATGCTTCTGGACAGTAGCCGGATAAATCCCACAAATGTAACTAATGAACAATAGGGGAAAGTTCAACTTGACACTAAACTGAAGTTTCTGCATATATGCACCGATTTAAGTTTCTTGTTTTTCCAGCACTGTATCCACTGGCCAATTTGATTTTAATATTGTTTCTAACCTTCCTGACAAACTCAATAGACTGGTCTCATCACTCATCTTTCTTGCCCAAGAACAATATTCTTGATGGTTGTCTCATTCATAAGTGCTTTGTTGCTGTTATAAGGTCGTCCTTGGAGAAGTTGGCGCCTCCAGTAGCAGCTATGTTTCTTGGTTCTCTAACAACAAAATTGTTGCTTTCCATAATTCTGATTTTGTTTTTTTTACTGTTGTGGCTTCTTCGTTAGCATCCATTACTCCATCCTTGACCTTGACTTCTGGTTCTTGATTGCCAAGTCCTATGATTAGATTGATTAAGAAGGATTCCCAGATTGGATCGGGGTTTTCTTCAACTCAAAACCCAAAAATTTCATCAATCATTTCCTCCCTAAAATCCATAAATAATAACTTAATTTTGATGTCCTATTTTGAAACCATTAGGAGGAGTTTGAGTTGTCTTATTTTGATATCTTACACCTTTTGAAAACCATTCTTCACGCTCTCGTAGCACCACCAGATCAAAGTCCCTGTTTTCCTTCACATTTCACCTTCCAATACAATCATATCATAATGTTTTTGAAATGGAATGGGCGTGAAAGCACACAATAGAATTGCCAGCAACAAAAATCAAGTTGTTCGTGAAAAGAAAATGCTTAATTGCAGTTTTGATCTCCAAACAAAGCATTGGTGTCATTTTTTTAAGTCACGCCACATAATTTATTATCATGAATCTCAAGTACAATTGTTAACCATAAGATATTGAGGTATAATATGGTTTAAATAAATGCAAAAATATGATACTTTATTAAGTTTTAAATTAAAATTTTATTTGGGAATCAAAATTTGAGAGAAATAAAATTAACAGAAATAAAATTGAGAGACTAATTTCGTAATTCAGCTAAAATAAAAGAATTAAAATTGCAATTAAATCAAATAAAAATGATTTTACTCTCTCTTTCACTTAAAATGGGAGATTTAATTTGGGATTTGTGCTTCATTCAGCCCTAATTCTCAATTTTTAATTAAACGTTTAAACAAAATTTAAAGTGTTTAATTAGTGATTAGTAATATATTTTGATCAATCATAGAAAAAATTGCTTAGTTCATATCATCAAATTTTGTCCCAAAAAAACATTTGAGGAAGAACCAAATTAAAAATATTTTGAAATTGTAAGATCAAATTAAAAGTACATGAATCTTTCATATATTTAAATATTTTTTATTTAAAAAAAAATAAAAAATAAATATTATCATAATTAATTCACACAATTAATTAAAAATATTAAATTTTGAATTTAATATAAGACAGTCAACTTAAAAAGTATCGATAACAATGTTAAAAAGCTATCTACTCTTACATATTAAATTAAATTTGAGAATAAGTATTTGAGAGTTACATCTCATTATTTATATTATATCTTTAATGAAAAACTTGTTTCATTTTTTCTTTCCAATTTTTCAAACTTAAGTTACATTGATTATAACTACCGTAAACATCTTCGCATTTAATTTATGGTACAATTAGTTGATAGATTGAAATGGCACTTGAGAATTATGATTGACTATAAGAAATAGATAAATAATTAAAAGAATATAAGAAATAGATAAATAATTAAAAGAAAATATGAAACATAAAATAATAGTACGAAGAAAAATAATATCATTAGAGTATGATACACTTTTATATAGTATTTTTAATGTAATTAACATAACAAAATTTCACTTCATATATAATTATCTTCTAATTACCTTAGATCATATATAACTAAACCTAACTATATCGGTTAAATAAAAAAATTCATGTAGAAAATAGTAGCGTTCAAGTGTATAATTTTTGTCGAAGTCTTTAGTTTACTTTGGACTAACTTAAAAATATTTCAATGTTTCCACGATACTCACTCCAATATAACACATAAATCTTAATTTTGGGTCTTCAAATGTTAAATTTGATCAACAAAGTTTAACCAATATATGATAGAAACACAAAGAGAAAGTCAACAATGATTAAAAAAGAATGAAATTATAGTGAAATATAACACTAAAGAAGACAATGGCTATCAACAATGAAATTTTCAAAGAATCGTATCACAAATCACAAACCATTTTTAACTATTATACAATCAAGTTGAGAAATAATAAAAAAGTATGAAATCACAAGAAGTATGAAGAAATATATTTATCAGAGGGTGCTACACCTTTTAATACTCTTTATCTGCAAACTTTGCCCTTATTTATGAAATTGTATAAATCTAATTGTTGTTTGTTATAGAGACATATTCCCCTTGTATCTGCTAATGCATTGACTCAACTATGCATCCTCCTATTCTTCTCAGCAGTCTTTCATGTGATATACATTGCTATCATAATGTTTCTTAGGAGACTAAAGGTTTGCGTGCCTTTCTTTTTATTTTGATCGATTACTTAAGTTATTTTCCACTATCTATGCATTTTAAGGATACTCATTGGTATAGTTTTTTGTTGTCTTGCTTTGAAAGCATGAAACTAAATCCAATTACAATGATGTGAAATCATTTAGTCTAAAGGATTTAATAGAGCTTTAAAAAGTTATAGTCTCATTTAGTGGTTCAAACTTGTATTCTTTTCTTTATACTCCTTCTATCCCAAAATATTTTGCTTCTGTTTCTTCTTAATTTCAGAAAAATGTATTTTCTTCTTCTTTAGATTTTCCTATTTGACACTTCTTCTAGAGACTTTGATGATACAACAACATGGATTGTTGCATCGGTTTGCATTGTTTTCTATTTCTCTAGAAAAAAGTCTTCACAGAGTTGGAATGGTAATTTGAAACTTTTTATTTTCTTATTTTGTTTTTCAATTTAATTGTTATATTTTTTGAATTTAATTTGTTTAAAAGATAATTCCATTTGATCGTTGTACTTGTTGATAGTTCATTTAATTTATCTTTTGTTTTTTTCTTCTTGCAAATTTGTCTTTTATTTTGTTTGGTTGAAATTGTGTCATAATAAGTGAAATCTTATTTTGTTTTGAAATTGAGTGATTGTTTTGCTTATTGAGTTATTTGAAATTCTTGCGTGATTCATGATGAGTTATTTTTTTTTCTTTCAGTGGCTGAGAGACAACCAGAAGAAGTTTTTGCTTGAAGCTTTAGAAAAAGTCAAAATTGGTAGCACCAACATTACAAATTAAAGGCGTCATATCTTGACAATAATTAACGGACTAAAATCTTACTAATTTTGCCTTTTTTCAAAGCTTCAAGCAAAAACTTCTTCTGGTTATCTCTTAGCCACTGACAGAAACAAAACAAAAACAAAAACTCATCATGAATCATGCAAGAATTTCAAATAACTCAATAATCAAAACAATCACTCAATTTCAAAAAAAAAAATTAATATTTCACTTATTATGACACAATTTCAACCAAACAAAATAAAAGAAAAATTTGTAAGAAAAAAAAACCAAAGATAAATTAAATGAACTACCCACAAGTACAATGATCAAATAGAATTATCATCGAATCAAATAAAATTAGAAAAATATAACAATTAAAATGAAATAAAATAAAAATAAATAAAAAGGTTCAAATTAACATTCCAACTCAATAAAGAGTTTTTTCTTCAGAGAAATGGAAATCAAGATGAAAACAATGCAAACAGATGCAACAATTCATGTTGCTGTATCATCAAAGTATCTAGAAGAAGTGTCAAATTGGGCAATCGAAAGAAGAAGAAAATACATTTTTCTGAAACTAAGAAGAAATAGAAGCAAAATATTTTGGGATAGAAGGAGTATAAAGAAAAGAATACAAGAAGTTTGAACAACTAAATGAGACTATCACTTTTTAAAGATCTATTAAATTCTTTAGACTAAATGCTTTCGCATCATTATAACTGGATTTAATTTCATGCTTCCAAAGCAAGACAACAAAAAACTATACCAAATGAGTATCCTTAAAAAGCATAGATAGTGCAAAATAACTTAAGTAATCGATCAAAATAGAAAGAAAGGCACACAAACCTTTAGTCTCTCAAGAAACATTATGATAACACTGTATATCACATGAAAGACTCCTACGAAGAATAGGAGGATGCGCAGTTAGTGCAATGCATTGATAGATACAAGGAGAATATGTCCCTATAACAAACAACAATTAGATTTACAATTTCATAAATAAGGGCAAAGTTTGCAGATAAAGAGTAAAGATAAAAAAGAATATTTGATAAATTTACCTTCTTGCATGGGTAAGATGTAGCACCCTATGATATATATCATTTTTCATACTTCTTGTGATATTTCAATTTATATGGATGGTAACATGACAACATTTTGTCAGCCATATTGGCAAGAATACATATTTTAATCATAGCTCTACCCAAAAGTTAAAATAAAACCTAAAATCATCAATTCTGAACAAAAAAAAAAATAGTTAACATTGTTGATTAGATAAACAAGAGATAAATAATTATAATTATTATCATTATTACATTAGTATTTCAATTAAATTTGAAAATAAAACATAAATGAAACATAAATTTACTTTTATTACATTAGTATTTCAATTAAATTTGAAAATAAAACATAAATGAAACATAAATTTACTTCTTTGCATGAGTAATGTGTAGCTCACCCTCTAATAAATTTATTTTTTCATACTTATTGTGATACTTCAATTTACATGGATGGTAATATGACAAGATTATGTCCGCCATATTGACATGAATATATATTTTAATCATATAGCTCTACCCAAAAGTCAAAAAGAGTGAAATAAAACCTAAGATATCAATTATGAAAAATCAATATAAATTGTGTCAAATTGTTTTGGCAACAAGAGAAAAAAATATGAAAATGTAACATAAATGAAACATATTTTTTCATATTTCTTGTGATACTTCAATTTAGGCTAAATTACATTCGTGGTCCCTTAACTTAATTTCAGGTAACGTTTTAGTCCCTTATCTTTTTTTTCTTCCCGATTTAGTCCTTTATTCCTAATAATATCAAAAAAAGTATGAAAATATGAGTTTATTTGAAGATTTGCATTACGGATTTGATGAAATTTGTATTATATTGAAGAATATAATTAATTTTATGAGTTTTGATTGAATTTTTTTTTGAATTTTTGTTTAAAAAAGGATAGCGTTGTTGAAATTTTAAAACATAAAATATCAAATTGTCATTTAAAATTAAAATAAAGGACTAAATCGGGAGAAAAAAAAATATAAGGGACTAAAACGTTACCTGAAATTAAGTTAAGGGACCACAAATGTAATTTAGCCCTTCAATTTATATGGATAGTAACATGGCAACATTATGTCTGCCATATTGACATGAATACATATTTCAATCATACTCTGCCCAAAAGTCAAAGGAGTGAAATAAAATCGAAAATCATCACTGAAAAGAAAAAAATATTAGTTAATATTAATTAGAGAAACATGAGATAAATAATCAAAATTATTGTTATGATTACTTTAATATTCCAAATAAATCTAAAAATGAAACATAAATAAATCTGAAAATGAAACATAAATAAAACATAAATTTACTTCTTTGATAAATATATTTTTTCATTCTTCTTTGTGATACTTCAATTTATATGGATGGTAACATGACAACATAAGATGGTAACATGACAACATTATGTTGACCATATTTGCATGAATACATATTTTAATCATATAGCTCTACCCAAAAGTTAAAAGACGTGAAATAAAACCTAAAATATCAATTATGCAACAAAAAAAAAAGAGTTAACATTGATTAGATAAACATGAGATAAATAATTATAATTATTATCATCATTACATTAGTATTCCAAATAAATCTGAAAATGAAACATAAATGGAAATTAATTCAACATGAGTCAAAGTGTCAAATTGCTTTGGCACCAAGCGAAAAAATACACTATAAATTGTGTAGCAACAACATTACAAATTATAGGCGTCATATGTTGACATCTATTAATCGACTAAAATCTTACCAATTTTGACTTTTTCCAAAGCTTCAAGCAAAAATTTCTTCGGGTTGTCTCTCAGCAACTAACACACACGAAAAACACTTACACAAATCATGCAAGAATTTCAAAGAACTCAATAAGCAAAACAATCACTCAATTTCAAAAAAAATTAAAATTTCACTTATTATGATACAATTTCAACCAAACAAAATAAAAGACAAATTTGTAAGAAGAAAAAAAAAACAAAGATAAATTAAATGAACCACCAAGCACAACAATCAACTATAATTATCATTGAAACAAATTAAATTTGAAAAATATAACAATTAAAATGAAAAACAAAATAAAAAAATTAAAATATTCAAATTACCATTTCAACTTTGTGAAGACTTTTTTTCAGAGAAATGGAAAACAAGATGAAAACAATGCAAACAGATGCAACAATCTATGTTGTTGTATCATCATAGTCTCTAGAAGAAGTGTCAAACAGGACAATCAAAAGAAGAAGAAAAGCCCATTTTTCTAAAACCAATAAAAACATAAGCAAATAATTTTGGGATAGAAAGAGTATAAAGAAAATAATACAAGAAGTTTAATCAACTAAATGAGACTATAACTTTTTAAAGTTATATTAAATCCTTTAGACTAAATGCTTTTGCATCACTGTAACTGGATTTAGTTTCATGCTTCCAAAGCAAGACAACAAAAAACTATAACAAATGAGTATCCTTAAAATGCATAGAAAGTGCAAAATAACATAAGTAATCGATCAAAGTAAAAAAAAAAAAGACACACAAACCATTAGTCTTCCAAGAAAAATATATATTATGATAGCAGTGTATATCAAGTGAAAGACGGCCAAGAAGAATAGGAGGATGCGTAGTTGGTGCAATGCATTGCAGATACAAGGAGAATCTGTCTCTATTACAAACAACAATTAAATTTACAATCTCATAAATAAGCGCAAAGTTTGCAATAAAAAGAAACATTTGATACATTTACCTCATTCCATGGGTAAGCTGTCACACCCTCAAATAAATATCTTTTTTCATACTTTTTTTGATACTTCAATTTATATAGATGGTAACATGGCAACATTATGTCTGTCATATTGACATGAATACATATTTCAATCACATAGCTCTGCCCAAAAGTTAAAAGAGTGAAATAAAACAGAAAATCATCAACTCTGAAAAAAAAAAAAAAGTTAACATTGATTAGAGAAATATTAGATAAATAATAAAAATTATTGTCATGATTACTTTAATATTCCAAATAAATCTGAAAATGAAACATAAATTAAACATAAATTTACTTCTTTGCATGAGTAATGTGTAGCACACCCTCTGATAAATTTATTTTTTCATACTTCTTGTGATACTTCAATTTACATGGATGGTAACCTGGCAACATTATGTCCGCCATATTGGCATAAATACATATTTTAATCATATAGCTCTACCCAAAAGTCAAAAGGAGTGAAATAAAACCTAAAATATCAATTATGGCTAAGAATAAAATGAGTTAACATTGATTAGATAAATGATTATAATTATTATCATCATTACATTAGTATTCTAAATAAATCTGAAAATGAAACATAAATGAAAATTAACGCAACATAAGTCAAAGTGTCAAATTGCTTTGGCACCAAGAGAAAAAAAAACATTATAAATTGTGTAGCACCAACATTACAAATTATAGGCGTCTTATGTTGATATCTATTAATCGACTAAAATCTTACCAATTTTGACTTTTTCCAAAGCTTCAAGCAAAAACTTCTTGGGGTTGCCTCTGAGCCACTTACAGAAAAAAAAACAACAAAAACATGACTCATCATGAATAATGCAAGAATTTGTAAGAACTCAATAAGCAAAACAATCCCTCAATTTCAAAACGATCAAATAGAATTATCATTTAAACAACTTAAATTTGAAAAATATAACAATTAAAATGAAAAACAAAATAAATAAAAAAAATAAAAAGTTTTAAATTACCATTCCAACTATGTGATGACTTTTTACCTGAGATATGGAAATAAAGATGAAAACAATGCAAAGAGATGCAACAATCCATGTTGCTGTATCATCATAGTCTCTAAAAGAAGTGTCAAACAGGTCAATCGAAAGAAGAAAATACATTTTTTTGAAATCAAGAAGAAACATAAGCAAAACATTTTGGGATAGAAGGAGTATAAAGAAAAGAATATAAGAAGTATGAACAACTAAATGAGACTATCACTTTTTAAAGCCCTATTAAATCAATAAATGCTTTCTCATCACCGTAACTGAATTTAGTTTCATGCTTCTAAAGCAAGACAACAAAAAAACTATACCAAATGAGTATCCTAAAAATGCATTGACAGTGCAAAATAACTTAAGTAATCGATGAAAATAAAAATAAAAATAAAGGCACACAAATCTTTAGTCTCCTAAAAAAATATTATGATAACAATGTATATCAGGTGAAAGACTGCCATGAAGAATAGGAGGATGTGTAGCTAGTGCAATGAATTGGCAAATACAAGGGGAATATGTCCCTGTAACAAACAACAATTAGATTTACAATTTCACAAATAAAGGCAAAGTTTGCAGATAAAAAGAAACATTTGATAAATTACCTCCTTCCATAGGTAAGGTGTGACACCTTCAATTTTCATGCTTTTTGTGATACTTCAATTTATATGGATGGTAATGACAACATTATGTCTACCATATTGACAGGAATACATATTTCGATCATATAGCTCTGCCCAAAAGTCAAAGGAGTGAAATAAAACCGAAAATCATCAACTCTGCACAAAAAAAAAAAAGTAGTTAACATTGATTAGAGAAACATGATATAAATAATTAAAATTATTGTCATGATTACTTTAATATTCCAAATAAATCTGAAAATGAAACATAAATTTACTTTTTTGCATGGGTAAAGTGTAACACACCCTTTGATAAATATATTTTTTCATACTTCTTGTGATACTTCAATTTATATGGATGATAACATGACAACATTATGTCTACCATATTAACATGAACACATATTTCAATCATATAGCTCTGCCCAAAAGTCAAAAGAGTGAAATAAAATAGAAAATCATCAACTCTGCAAAAAAAAAAAAGTTAACATTGATTAGAGAAATATTAGATAAATAATTAAAAGTATTGTCATCATTACTTTAATATTCCAAATAAATCTGAAAATGAAACATAAATTAAATATAAATTTATTTCTTTGCATGGGTAATGTGTAGCACACCCTCTAATAAATTTATTTTTTCATACTTCTTGTTGTGATACTTCAATTGACATGGATGGTAACATAACAAGATTATGTCCGCCATATTGGCATGAATATATATTTTAATGATATAGCTCTACCCAAAAGTCAAAAGGAGTGAAACAAATCCTAAAATATCAATTATGCAAAAATAAAAAACTGAGTAAACATTGATTAGATAAACATGAGATAAATGATTATAATTGTTATCATCATTACTTCAAATTGCTTTGGCACCATGAGAAAAAAACCATTATAAATTGTGTATCATTACTTCAAATTGCTTTGGCACCATGAGAAAAAAACCATTATAAATTGTGTAGCACCAACATTACAAATTATAGGCATCATATGTTGAGATCTATTAATCGACTAAAATCTTATCAATTTAGACTTTTATAATTTCATAAATAAGGGCAAAATTTATAAATAAATAGTATAGAGAAAAAGGAACATTTGAAAAATTTACCTCCTTGCATGGATAAGGTGTAACACCCTGGTAAATATATTTTTTCATAGATACTTCAATTTATATAGATGGTAACATGACAATATTATGTCTGTCATATTGACATAAATACATATTTCAATCATATAGCTCTACCCAAAAGTCAAAGGAGTGAAATAAAATCGAAAATCATCAACTTTGAAAAGAAAAAAAATATTAGTTAACATTGATTAGAGAAACATGAGATAAATAATTAAAATTATTGTTATGATTACTTTAATATTCCAAATAAATTTAAAAATGAAACATAAATAAATCTGAAAATAAAACATAAATGAAACATAAATTTACTTCTTTGATAAATATATTTTTTCATTTTTCTTGTGATACTTCAATTTATATGGATGGTAACATGACAACATTAGGTTGGCCATATTTGCATGAATACCCAAAAGTTAAAAGGAGTGAAATAAAACCTAAAATATCAATTATGCAAAAAATAAAAAGAGTTAACATTGATTAGATAAACATGAGATAAATAATTATAATTATTATCGTCATTACATTAGTATTCCAAATAAATCTGAAAATGAAACATAAATGAAAATTAATTCAACATGAATCAAAGTGTCAAATTGCTTTGACAACAAACGAAAAAATACACTATAAATTGTGTAGCACCAACATTACAAATTATAGGCGTCATATGTTGACATCTATTAATCTACTAAAATCTTATCAATTTTGACTTTTTCCAAAGCTTCAAGCAAATACTTCTTCGGGTTGTCTCTCAGCAACTAACACACAAAAAAAAACACTTACATAAATCATGCAAGAATTTCAAAGAACTCAATAAGCAAAATAATCACTCAATTTAAAAAAAAATTAAAATTTTACTTATTATGACACAATTTCAATCAAACAAAATAAAAGACAAATTTGTATGAAGAAAAAAAAACAAAGATAAATTAAATGAACCACCAAGTACAACGATCAACTAGAATTATCATTGAAACAAATTAAATTTGAAAAATATAACAGTTAAAATGAAAAACAAAATAAAAAAATTAAAATATTCAAATTACCATTTCAACTCTGTGAAGACTTTTTTTTTCCAGATAAATGGAAAACAAGATGAAAACAATGCAAACAGATGCAACAATCTATATTGTTGTATCATCATAGTCTCTAGAAGAAGTGCCAAACAGAACAATCGAAAGAAGAAGAAGAAGAAGAAGAAAAGCCATTTTTTTGAAACCAATAAAAAACATAAGGAAATAATTTTGGGATAGAAAGAGTATAAAGAAAATAATACAAGAAGTTTAAACAACTAAATGAGACTATAACTTTTTAAAGTTCTATTAAATCCTTTAGACTAAATGCTTTTGCATCACTGTAACTGGATTTAGTTTCATGCTTCAAAAGCAAAACAACAAAAAACTATACCAAATGAGTATCCTTAAAATGCATAGATAATGCAAAATAACATAAGTAATCGATCAAAATAAAAAAAAAAAAGGCACGCAAACCATTAGTTTTCCAAGAAAAAAATATTATGATAGCAGTATATATCTCGTGAAAGACTGCCAAGAAAATAGGAGGATGCGTAGTTGGTGCAATGCATTGCAGATACAAGGAGAATATGTCTATATTACAAACAACAATTAAATTTACAATCTCATAAATAAGCTCAAAGTTTGCAATAAAAAGAAACCTTTGATACATTTACCTGATTCCATCGATAAGGTGTCACACCCTCAAATAAATATCTTTTTTCATACTTTTTTGATACTTCAATTTATATTGACATGAATACATATTTCAATCATATAGCTCTGCCCAAAAGTCAAAAGAGTGAAATAAAATAGAAAATCATCAACAACAAAAAAAAGTTAACATTGATTAGAGAAATATTAGATAAATAATAAAAATTATTGTCATGATTACTTTAATATTCCAAATAAATCTGAAAATGAAACATAAATGAAAATTAACTCAACATGAGTCAAAGTGTCAAATTGCTTTGGCACCAACATAACAAATTATAAATTGTGTAGCACTAACATTACAAATTATAGGCGTCATATGTTGACATCTACTAAATTTTTATCAATTTTGACTTTTTCCAAAGTTTCAAGCAAAAACTTCTTGGGGTTGTCTCTTAGCAACTAACACACACAAAAAAAAAAAAAACAAGACTTACATGAATCATGCAAGAATTTCAAAGAACTCAATAAGCAAAACAATAACTGAATTTCAAAAAAAATTAAAATTTCACTCATTATGACTCAATTTCAACCAAAAAAAATAAAAGACAAATTTGTTAGAAGAAAAAAAAAAGATAAATTAAATGAACCACCAAGTACAACGGTCAAATAGAATTATCATTGAAACAAATTAAATTTGAAAAATATAACAATTAAAAATAAAAACAAAATAAAAATAAAAATGTTTAAAATTACCATTTCAACTATGTGAAGACTTTTTTTTAGAGAAATGGAAATCAAGATGAAAACAATGCAAACAGATGCAACAATCTATGTTGTTGTATCCTCATAGTCTCTAGAAGAAGTGTCAAACAGGACAATCGAAAGAAGAAGAAAAGACATTTTTCTGAAACCAATAAGAAACATAAGCAAAATATTTTGGGATAGAAAGAGTATAAAGAAAATAATACAAGAAGTTTAAACAACTAAATGAGACTATAACTTTTTAAAGCTCTATTAAATCCTTCAGACTAAATGCTTTTGCATCACTGTAACTGGATTTAGTTTCATGCTTCTAAAGCAAGACAACAAAAAACTATACCAAATGAGTATCCTTAAAATGCATAGATAGTGCAAAATAACATAAGTAATCGATCAAAATAAACAAAAAGGCACGTAAACCCTTAGTCTTCTAAGAAAGAAATATTATGATAGTAGTGTATATCACATGAAAGACTGCCAAGAAGAATAGGAGGATGTGAAGTTGGTGCAATGCATTGGCAGATACAAGGGGAATATATCTCTATAACAAACACAAATAAATTTACAAGGGGAATATATCTCTATAACAAACACAAATAAATTTACAATCTCATAAATAAGGGCAATGTTTGCAGATAAAAAGGAATATTTGATCAATTTACTTCATTCAATCGGTAAGGTGTCGCACCCTCAAAAATAAAATGAGTGAAATAAATCAGAAAATCATCAACTCTGCAAAAAAAATAAAAAAAGTTAACATTGATTAGAGAAATATGAGATAAATAATTAAAATTATTGTCATGATTACTTTAATATTCCAAATAAATCTAAAAATGAAACATAAATAAATCTGAAATGATACATGAAACATAAATTTACTTCTTTGCATGGGTAAGGTGTAATTTCTTATTTCATACTTCTTGTGATACTTCAATTTATATGGATGGTATTATGATAATATTATGTCCGTCATATTGGCATGAATACATATTTTAATCATATAGCTCTACCCAAAAATATTAATTATGCAAAAAAAAAAAAATGAGTTAACATTGATTAGATAAACAGATGCAATAATCCATGTTGATGTATCATCATAGTCTCTAGAAGAAGTATCAAACAGGGCAATCGAAAGAAGAAAATACATTTTTCCGAAATGAAGAAGAAACATAAGCAAAATATTTTGGGATAGAAGGAGTATAAAGAAAAGAATATAAGAAGTATGAACAACTAAATGAGACTATCACTTTTTAAAGCTCTATTAAATCGTTTAGACTAAATGCTTTCGCATCACCGTAACTGAATTGAGTTTCATGCTTCTAAAGCAAGACAACAAAAAACTATACCAAATGAGTATCCTTAAAATGCATATGCATTGCAAAATAACTTAAGTAATCGATGAAAATAAAAATAAAGGCACACAAACCTTTGGTCTCGTAAGAAAGAAATATTATGATAACAATGTATATCACGTGAAAGACTGCCAAGAACAATAGGAGGATGTGTAGCTGGTGCAATGAATTGACAAATACAAGGGGAATATGTCCCTGTAACAAACAACAATTAGATTTACAATTTCACAAATAAGGGCAAAGTTTGCAAATAAAAAGAAACATTTGATAAATTTACATCCTTCCATTGGTAAGGACCCTCAAATAAATATCTTTTTTCATACTTTTTGTGATACTTCAATTTATATGGATGGTAACATGACAACATTATGTCTGCCATATTGACATGAATACATATTTCAATCATATAGCTTTGCCCAAAAGTCAAATGAGTGAAATAAAACCGAAAATCATCAACTTGCAAAAAGAAAAATTAGTTAACATTGACTAGAGAAACATGAGATAAATAATTATAATTATTATTATTATTATCATCATTACATTAGTATTCCAAATAAATCTGAAAATGAAACATAAATGAAAAAAATTAACTCTACATGAGTCAATGTATCAGATTGCTTTAGAATTATCAAATAGAATTATCATGAATCACCAACAAGTACAACGATCAAATAGAATTATCATTGAAACAAATTAAATTTGAAAAATATAACAATTAAAATGAAAAACAAAATAAAAAGTTTCAAATTACCATTCCAACTCTAAATGACTTTTTTCCAAGAAAATGGAAATCAAGATGAAAACAATGTAAACAGATGCAACAATCCATGTTGTTGTATCATCATAATCTCTAGAAGAAGTATCACACAGTGCAATCGAAAGAAGAACAAAAGTCATTTTTCTGAAACCAAGAAGAAACATAAGCAAAATATTTTGGGATAGAAGTAGTATAAAGAAAAGAATACAAGAAGTTTGAACAGCTAAATGAGACTATCACTTTTTAAAGCTCTATTAAATCCTTTAGATTAAATGCTTCGCGTCACTGTAACTGGATTTAGTTTCATGCTTCCAAAGCAAGACAACAAAAAACTATACCAAAAAACTATCGTTAAAATGCATAGATAGTGCAAAATAAGGGCAAAATAATTCAATTTATATGGATGGTAACATGGCAACATTATATCCGCAATTTTGACATGAACACATATTTTAATCCGTGCCCAAAAATCAAAAGGAGTGAAATAAAACCCAAACTATCAACTATGCAACAAAATAATGAGTTAACATTAATTAGATAAACATGAGATAAATAATTATAATTATTATTATCATTACATTAGTATTTCAAATAAATCGGAAAATGAAACATAAATGAAAATTAACTTAACACGAGTCAAAGTGTCAAATTGCTTTGGCACCAAGAGAAAAAAAAAACACTATAAATTATGTAGCATCAACATTACAACTTATAGGCGTCATATGTTGACAACTATTAGTCGACTAAAATCTTATCAATTTTGATTTTTTTCCAAAGTTTCAAGCAAACACTTCTTCTAGTTTTCTCTTAGCCACTGACAAAAAAAAAACACGATTCATCATGAATCATACAAGAATTTCAAAGAACTCAATAAGCAAAACAATCACTCAATTTAAAAAAAAAATTAAGATTTCACTTTTTATGATAAAATTTCAACCATACAAAATAAAAGACAAATTTGCAAAAAGAAAAAAAAAACAAAGATAAATTAAATGAACTACCAACAAGTACAATGATCAAATAGAATTATCATTAAAACAAATTAAATTTGAAAAATATAACAATTAAAATGAAATAAAAATTAAAAATTAAAAAGTTTTAAATTACCATTCCAACTCTGTGATGACTTTTTTTAGAGAAATAAAAATCAAGATAAAAACAATGCAAACAGATGCAACAATCCATATTGTTGTATCATCATAGTCTCTAGAAGAAGTATTTTACAAGACAATCGAAAGAAGAAAATATATTTTTCTAAAACTAAGAAGAAACATAAGCAAAATATTTTGGGATAGAAGGAGTATAAAGAAAAGAATACAAGAAGTATGAAAAACTAAATGAGACTATCACTTTTTAAAGCTCTATTAAATCCTTTAGATTAAATGCTTTCGTATCACTGTAATTGAATTTAGTTTCATGCTTCTAAAGGAAGACAACAAAAAACTATACCAAATGAGTATCCTTAAATGTATTGATAATGCAAAATAACTTAAGAAATCGATGAAAATAAAAATAAAGGTACCCCAACCTTTAGTCTCCTAAGAAAGAAAAGAATGCAAGAAGTTTGAACAGCTAAATGAGACTATCACTTTTTAAAGATATGTTACATCCTTTAGACTAAATGCTTTTGCATCACTGTAGCTGGATTTAGTTTCATGCTTTCAAAGCAACACAACAAAAAACTATACCAAATGAGTATCCTTAAAATGCATAGATAGTGCAAAATAACTTAAGTAATCGATCAAAATATAAAAAAAAAAGCACGCAAACCTTTAATCTCCCAAAAAACATTATGATAGCCCTGTATATCACATGAAAGACTGCTGAGAAGAATAAGAGGATGTGTAGCTGGTGCAATACATTGGCAGATAAAAGGGGAATATGTCTCTATAATAAACAACAATTAGATTTACAATTTTATAAATAAAGACAAAGTTTGCAGATAAAGAGCATTAAAGATAAAAAAGAACATTTGATAAATTTACTCGCATGGTTAAGGTGTAGCATCCTCTGATAAATATCTTTATTCATATTTCTTGTGATTTCTCAGTGAAAATAGATCCAAATTTAAATGTTGTTTTGACAACTTGCATCACATGTTAGTGGGATGTTACTGAACCACCAAATCAACCCCCACCATATAAGACAATATCTAATATAACATTTTTTCAATGGAGCAACGGAAGGGAGAAGAGTACGAGATCAATTATAAAGAAAATTTGAAAAATAAAATTGGATACAATAAGAATGACTAGAGTCTTGATAGAAAATCTCAAGAATTTAATAAAAAATAAAAAAACAAAAAATGTATTAATGAAATTTCTCGATAAAAATTTTCTCAAGAAAATCTTGAATGAATGTAACGGAATAACTATTATTTTAACACTATGTTGAGAATCGTGATTGAATCTAAAAAAAAAATATTAAACTTGAAATAATAGTATGAAATATTATTATACAACTAAAATATGATGTATTTTTATATAATTCTCTTAAGATAACTAACGTAACAAAATTACATCTAAAGATAACTAACTTATAACTATCTTGAATCATAACTAACTAAATTTATGTGTATTTAACAATGACACTCAGTATACTATAGTAGTTTTATTTAATACTATAGTAGTTTTATTTAATGTTTAAAAGTGTGAAGTCTCATTTTTGTTTTAAAAGAAGTATAAAATATTTTTATTTCACCCAAAAAATGATAATTAATTTTTTTATTTTGTTCATTGAACTAATATCACTTAAATATTATTATCATTATTCAAAAATTTAATGCCTCGTCTCATAAAATCTGCATTTGAATTTGTTTATAAGCAATTTCTCTCGATTTATCTATTGACATAAAAATTTGACGGTGTTTGAAATAAGTTGCATTCAATTAATTTCAATTAATCATCTATTATAAATTTTAACAACAAATCTATGGAAATAATTTTACCATATTTTTCTTCAACTATAGAAATAGATTGTATATAATTGTTTGTATAAAAAAAGAATACTTTCTTATTCAAATATAGTTTGTATATGTTCACATATGCATCGGGGTATATATTTTAAATGCTCTTGAATGTCATGCCATTATTTTAAAGAGGTTTATTTTTCTGTTAACTTTTGTAATATAATATAATAATAGCAAAAGTAGTTTAGATATATATAGTGTCAAAATAAGTTCCATGGCAATAATTTTACCCACAAATAAATTTTTCTATATCATACTAATTCCTCAATATAGTTTGTTACCTATAAAAGAACGTCAATGATTAGTTGCTTCATTACTCAATCAAACAAAATAATAAAATTGATAATGGGGTAAAGGAACAAGTAATATGTAATGGAAGTGTTTTTTTCTTCTCCCCTTCTTATTGCTTAAATTTTCATAATGTGATTTAATGCACAATGAATAAAGTCAACTTTTGCTCTACCATGGAGGTTAAAGTTAACTTTTGCTCTGGCCTCCAATATGAAATTTTAATGCACAAAACTCCTTTTTCTACTTTTATCTTTATTTTTTGAAATGTATAAAGTCCTTGACTTTTTCACAAATTACTATTCTTCTAATTGTAAAAACAAATTGAGAGGCACAAGATTTATGATGGGACCAAGTAAAAATCAGTCACTCTAAAAAATATAAAGTTCACTCCATAATTGAAGAGAAAAAGTTAAATAGTAAAATATTAAGGTAGAGAGAGAGTTTGATCTCTAAGGCCTAATATAACACTAACTACAATACTAACATTTGTTATAAAAATATGCTAGACACTCAATCAAAAAGGACAAACTAATTGTTGAAATTAGCGTGTTTGTTTAGTATGCATTTTCAAATTGATTCAAATAAAAATTATAAACAATTTAAAAATATATAAAATTAAATATTATTAGATTATTTGAATTTTTTATAAAAAAATTGAACCAAAATTATATATATAAATTTTAACAATTATTATACTTTTATTAATTTGAGATATTTCATTAATATATTACTTTTTAGTTTTAATTATTTTAATAATATTTATTTGTTTAATTTAAAATATTTTTATTACCGTGTCATATGTTTAAAACATAATTTATCGATATTATTTCTTGATGTTAAATTTTAGTATATTATATGTTATATTTTACTTCAAATTGTTACATTAAAATAATTTTACAATATTAATATAAACTTTATAATATTAATATAATCTTTATAATTATAGTCTAATTTAGTCAAAAATAAATTTAATTTAAATTAAATCAAACTTTTTAAAAATGTCATTTAGATCAAACCAAATATTAATATTTTAATTAATTAGTTTTCTTTTTATAACCGATTTAGGTCACAGTGAAAACACTCAAAGAGAGATTCAACTAAATGTTAATCCAACAAGCAATTAATTATTTATTTGTTAATTAATTAGTCGTGACAATTGGTGGTAGATTTTAATGTTTTTGGTTTGGTTGAGTGAGGATATTTGTATATCTGTTATAGTCTCAATAATTAATCAGATTGCTCATTCAAAACAAAAAAGATTTTGTGAAATTGTTTAGTAAGAACGAGAGGGTAGCTTTTCCTTATGCTCAGATCCAATTATTTAATTTTCTTGTTTGCTATAGTTATTAATGCTTTTTTTATTAAAAAAAATTAAAATAAAGAAATAGTACGTTGATCAGTTTAAAATAGAAAAAGTTTTAAGGTTCAATGAGTACTTATACAAATATTTACATTTATTTTTTTTAATGTATAACGTATGTTAATACTTTTCAAACTACCATGTGCTTCAACATGCAATAAGTTTCAGATAAAATAATATAAATATATTGCACATGGATCTCATGACAGAGGAAATTAAAATATGTAAAGAATGACAATGCTAACGACAAAAGTCTTATCTTTTCAACAAAAAATAAATTATATCCATCAGTCACGGATTGAGTAAAATGTGCATAAAGTGTTATCCATTATTCAATTTGAACCACGGTAATTTAGCAAAATTCACTAAGAGTAATTTGGCCAAATTCATTGTACATGATACCAAACATGTATTTAAGTTGGACAAAATTTCGCAGTTTGGAATGATTTATTGTTTCACATATGATTATATGTTTTCAAAAAATATTGTATTCACTTTCTTTGAATTGAATCTGATCATTTGCACAAATTTTTTTACAAATATTAATGTTGTTTTTTTGTCTATTAAAAAAATACGATTTAATTGTATTGAAATGGTTAAGAGTAAGTGCAGACAAAATTGTTAATTTAATATTTTACATTATTAACAATTATTAGTGAGATAATTTTTCTTCCAAAACTTTTGATGCTTTGAATAAAAATATGTTCTCCCAAAAAATCCATTTTAGAGAAAATCAAAAGTAATTAGAGTAAAAAAAAATTGAAATTGTTTAATATTAAAGAATTTAGAATTTTTAATAACACTTTTTTATTCAAATGAATAGTTAATTTTATTGAAATCAACTAGGTGCATCGTAAGTTCTCACAGTCTTCTAGAAAGAGTTTGAATAGTTCTACGCTCATATCAAGTGCTATTGCTAAGATGAATAAAACCAAATTCAATTTACTACAAAAACTATCAAGACACATTACAAAGCTCTTATGCAATTTAATCCGTTAAGTACACAATCTGTAGCTGCTTCCGTAAAAAAAAGTATAGTTTTTCACTTTTTTTTATCTATCATAAAGGTAGTTTAAGGATTTTTTTAAAATACGTAGTTATGTTTTTTCTATGATATTTATCTTCATAGTGGGATGTTATGATATGACATTGTTTATTTATTTAATTTTTTGTAAGGCGTCATCAAAGTTAAAAGTATTTATCACTATTAATAGTATCATCTACAATTAACAAAAATATTAAAAAATAAACAAATACAAAATTGAAGAAAAGAAACTATGCTTACACAAGAATATAAGAGAAAAGAATTAGATATAAGGTTAAAATATTTTTAATTAGTGTGAATTGTAATAAAGAACTAGAGCCATAAGTATAGTTTTTGTATTTCTATTCTTTTACAAAACTAAATAATATAAGACTTTTTTAATATTCTATAATTTCAAACAAACCCATCAATCTCCAACTTAATTGAAATTGGTGCATCTTTAGCTTTGATTATCTGCTCCAATAACTGTAGTTTGAAATGACCATCTACTCTACAATAAAAAGTATACTCCACTTAAAGCTAAATCACTCCAAAAATTTCTACTTGAATCTAAACCACTTCGAGATTTTCTTCTCCCTGTTGAAAATCATGCTAAAAAATATTGTGCAACTTTTATGTTGGTTTTCTCAAAAAATTCTTCAACAATTGACATAATTTCACTACGCACCTTACATCAATGTCAACCAATGCACTTGTTGCTTTTCAACATATTGTGTAATTCCAATTGTATCAACACATCACTTACTTGAATTTTTCACAAGCCAAATATGATTCTTCTATCAAATTTCTCTATTGCAAACATCACAACAAAACTTGACACATTACTAAAATCGTGCATCAAGTAGGTTCCCAAAAAAGATAGGTGGGCCACAAATCACCGCTTAATAATCAAGTTTTTTCTTAGACAGAACCTTACCTAAACAACACTTATAGAATATAAAAATTTCTTTATGATGTGGAAGATCAAAGAATACTAAAACCACATTACATACTAAGAATTTTATACCATATTGAATCAAAAGCTACTAATATGAGATGTTGAGAAAATAAACAAAAGAGAAATTTAAATATCAATCAAAACAAAAACAAAAAATATGAAAACTCCAAAACCTGAAAAATTTAAATATCAATCAAAACAAAAAGAAAAAATATGAAAACTCCAAAACCTGAGAAAAAATCACGGTCATTGTCTAATGACAACCATATAATGATATTATTTGAAAATTGTTAGAACACATATATTCTCCCAATTATTGAATTTAAGTGTGAGTAGTTAAATCTTGCATCGACAATAAATAAGTTAATTCTTTGATGTATAAGATATGTTACTCATATACTTATGTATTATGATTTTAGGTGGAGACATAATGTCAAATGCTAGAGAGTTTGGCCGGTTGTTGTTCCCTCGTCTCCACACTCTCCAACAAAAAGAATATCAAACTTATAGTTAATTTGAACCAATCAAATATTACATATAATTAATATTGAGTTTAAAATTGAAAATATAATTTTATTAAGATAAATATAAAGATTATAGAATCTCAATTAGTTTTAGTTTTGACTTATATAAAACTGTGCGAAAGAATGAATAGTCTGTCACAATTGATATTTAATAAAATGTGATATTCTCATCCGAAAAGCACAATCTTATTTTATAATGTTTGGTTTTACAATTAAGAAAGTAATAATTTTATTCGAGCATGTTAGCAAGAGGAATTTTATACACACACGGTTGGTGGTTATGTATCAAAAGATAAAAAAATGCTTAAGCAATATTAATTGTTAAAGACGACAATTATTCGTTCATTAATCTCAATTAACAACCAAAAAGAGGAAGATTAAAAATATTGCAACTTGTATTAGCTTTACACATAAACAAAATTATAAAACAAATAATTATAAAAGCCCTCTTGGACTTCTTTCCACCCGTGATTCTACTAACTTTCTCTCTGTATATATGCTCAATCTACCAAAAGAATATGATAGGAGAATTGTTGTCTATTTAAAATTTGATGATTTTATTTTATTGAATAATTAAATGGTAATATATTTAATGGTTATTTAGTTTAAATAAATAAAAAATTGGAAAAATAACTGCATCTAAAAAACTGCAAAAATAAAATAAAACATCACAAAAAAATAATTGTATATAAAAAAACTGTACGAAAAATATTGCCGCGTATAAAATCTGGAAATAAAAATATTGCACATAAACTACAATAACAAAATTACAATTGAAATATAATTGTCATTTATATAATTGATATCTAAAGTAACAGAACTAGTGAGTGCATTAACGAGACAATAATATAATTACACATTGAAAAATTTGTAATTTCAATAAAATTGAAGTAATAAATATAAAAAATAATTAGATAAATATTTGTTAGTCTTCAATTTATTTATTTCTAATTTCAAATATTTTTTAAAAATCATGAAACAAATATTTATCAGTAATAAATATATAAAATTATATGTGATAAATATTATCAATGATAAATATAAA
>JBBPBS010001102.1:5043497-5065419 GCA_037974835.1 Cicer judaicum | reverse complement strand
ATGTAATAATTATAAATATTTATCTTACATATTTGATATTTATCAACACAAATATATGGTGTATACTATTTCTATTAATAGTTATAAACACTTAGTTGTTTCTCAAAAAGAAAAATTTTCTTTTAAAATGTTGGTTTTTTTGGTAGTTAACTTTTTTTATATGGTGGTTATATTTTTCTTATATTATAAGGTAGTTTTTGCTTTTTTTTTTTGGTAGTTATGAATTTTTTTTTCTTATATTGATAGTTTATTGACATTTGTATCCTTTAAAATTTGACAATAGTTAAAAATAAAGAGGATAATATTGATTTTTTTATAGCTATTTATTTTCTTATATTAACAGTTGATTAATGATTTTTTTTAGTAATTATTGATAGTGCTTCAGCAAGTGTACTAAATCGTTGTAAGTGATAACTAAAACGGTAGTACCGAATGTCGAACTCAAGTATTGCATCTTACTATCGAATTATGATTAGTTACTAAAATTGAACAAAGTTTTTCAAATTTGTTGAAATAATATTAGAAAATAACAAGAGTAATAGAATTGAACATTTATAATAAGAAAAATGTTAAAGAATATGTTTCACTTCGAGTTCAACTTTAATTTCTAATTTGATTTTAGTTACTAAATTCTTTTATTGAATTATTTCTGAATTTTCTTTATTATTCTTGTCATAATGTCCTAGTGACATAATATTTAATTCAAAAGTAACACATAATTCTTTAGTAGATTTAATATTAGAATTAAATTTTATAGTACTAGAATTCTCTTATTAAATTCTCTCATTAAACTATTGTCTCTGCAACTAATTTAATTAGTTTCATGATCTGCATCTATTCTTATATTACAATATTATAAATTTCTCATCTCAAACATTCATAAAGTCTACTTCTGTTTCAAAATACAAATCGTAAAATATTTTAAAGTTGATAAACAATAAAAAAAAAAATTAAGAATAGAGGTGACAAAAATAATCTAATAAACTTATTTATATAACTAGAAATCAAATCCGACAAATAAGAGTTCCATCTTCTTTCACTCATTCCTAACAAATAGTATTTAATTAGTCATGATAGAGATACAAAAGATATAGATTAAATAAGAATTATAAAAAAAATCATTCTTAATATAACTCCTTATATAGTGTTAAAAATAATCTACTATAAATTTATTATTAGAACACAAGAGAATTATGCATTTTTCAGCGTGCCACAGACTTAGAAAATGAGGGCGGTCCAATCGATAATGAATTTTTCAAGAGAATTAGCTATTTATTAGATACATCATTCTTGTTTGAAGACAACTTTTATTCTTTCTTACAGAAGCACAAAGAGCTTGTTGGATACTATATATGCGATTTTTTTTTTTTGTTTTTTTTTTTTTTGAGCGGGGGGATTATATGTGAAGTTATTGGGATGGTCATTTTCAACCTAAAAAAGCATCAAACATAAAAATAAAAAGAAAAGAAAATACAATCAAAATTATAGAAATGATTATTCAATTAGAAGAAAAATTTATCTAATTAACTATATATTTTCTAACATTGCTTATACTTTTTATTTTGTGGTAATATTGGATATATGACTCGCTACATTTAATTTTCTTAGTTTTATTAATTATTAATTTATCTTTTTATTTTGATTATCTTCTACAACATTCAGAAATAAGTATAATAATGTTTTTCGAACAATATATTTTTTAATGATGGAACAATATCGTTAATTACGGATATATTTGTTAAATTTTATTTATAATTGACGCCAACTAATTAATACAAACATTTTTTACTTATACATAATGTCGAATATAGGGTTATTTTAAATTTAAAAAATGTTAAATATTAGAAAAGCTGGATGTTTAATTTATACCGGCCATATATTTGAACCACTCACTTGTGTTTTGAGACAATGAATGATTGATCGTGTAATTTACCAATAAGGATGTTCCTTCTTTCTTAAAAGAAATGACCATATCTATTGCCATGGTTTTTAGATATATATAAATAATATAAAGACACACACCTATCAAAATTATAATTATGAAAGTGTCGTTATATTTCAAGAAATAGAGAAAATCTGCGTAATTTGCTCAATAGTTTTCATCATAACAAATAGCAACCCATTTTTGTTTAACTACACCTATACAAGCTGGTACTCACCATTGTTTATATATATATAGGTACTCCCCAAAAAGTTGATGCTACATTGACTTGTTATGTTTTGATGAACAACACACATCCAACTACCAAAAGGAGTTAAGGACAACATATAAAAATAGGAAACTAGCATAAGGAGAAAAGTTGAAAGAAAAATTGATACATAGGACAGAGACTTTAAATTAAAATATGAATTCCATCTCCTTGATCAAAGGAGAGGCTCCTATTTGCCATCCTTTACTTTATTCTTTCATTTTGAGGATAGCTAAGTGATGAAAATATTAAAATCACCCTCTAATTATATTTTTTTTAGAACTAGTTTAAATATATTTTTATACAATTTTACTTTTAATCTTCATAAATTTTTTCTTTATTTTATATTCTCTACAACATTTTTTGTTAACAATTTTAGCCTTTATAAAATCAAAATAAATTGAGATTTTATTCAAATGATATAATTTGAAAGTAAAATATATTTAAAAAGGTCATTGACAAGATCATTTCCCACAGTCAGTGTGCGCATTTGTTAAGGACAACAAAATTTTGATTGCTATCCGATGGAAATGAATATTTGAATGTAGTTCTACATCCATTTCTATACTTATTAACGATAACTCTACTTTAGAATTTCAAATAACATCAAATGGTTTTATAAAACAATTTTGGTGTAGAAATAAGTCATAGTTCACTCATCTTCAATTTGAAAATGAGATTTTAATTATCAATGAGAAAAGTTGGGACAATATTTGAGCCATTAAAGTTATTTTGTTTTGTTGTTGTTTGAGGGTAAATATTCTAGCTTAAGGTGAATTTCTGTAAAATTTGTTGATTTGAGTTTAGTTTCATAAAGCGACAAGTGTCCTAAATTGCAAAGTGGGACAATCACCTTTTAAATAATTGGGGTTACAAATTAGGGGTAGTATGAGACTCTTTGTTTTTGAAATCTTCTTATCAACAAAATTCGAGTTTATCTGCATAGAAATACAAACTCGTGTCTATCTCTCACTTTTGTTCAAATAATTTACATAAAAATATATATTTAGTCATTTAAATTTAGTTTAATTTTTTTTTAGGTTTTTTATTTTTATTTTTTAATTTATTCATTTAAATTACATTTGTTTGTAATATTTGACTTTAAGAATAATTAAATTATATATACAATTTTTTAGTTTAAATTTTTTCTCAATTTACTATCCTAAAATGTTAAGATTTAATCAAAATATAATTATCTCAACTATTTTCTTTGTAAAAAAAATTAATAATATTGATTATATTGTTAAGACTACATATTGAGAAAATAAAAAACTATATATAATTTATAAGATTTAATAAATATTTTATAAAAAAATTGATATCAAAGACAAGTTATTGTAATATTTAATAAAATTTAATTATTAAAAACTTACAATTAATTTAATTGTTATTGAAATTCAAATAATAAATCAATAACAGTACAAATATAATACAAAAAAAAAAACTTTACTAAACTAAAATAAATTTAAAAAACCTAATCATATATTAAATTTAACTTAAGAGACGATAAATGCATTTTTGTCATAATGTAGCACATTTAATTTGCAAACATTGTTTAAGAAAAAGCAAACCGCTCATTACTTGCACCGACAGGGGTACCTAGCCTTTGGATTTTTCTAAACCCACATTATTCGCATGTTATTTCAATTCTTATAATTCTATCATATTAAGACAATAAAGTATAAAAAACTCTCATGTTTAGAAAGTAAAACGAAATATTTGATCGGTGATTTTCACCTACCTTCTTCTATGGTCTTCGTAAAATAAGAAAATAAAAATTTAATCACTCAATGAAAATTAACATTTATTTTTAGTGTGTTTCTTTAGTCATTATAATCTCACTAAACAACATTATTGATATTTAAATATCTCTAATTTCAAACACTTTTTTAATATTTTTTATTTAGTTTTATTTATTTTTTTACTTTTTTTTTATTATATCATCTACATGTTACTTCTATGACGTCAGTTCCTATTTCTATCTCTCTCAAATAATAGAAAAATATCATAAATATATAAATATAAATATTTGGTTAATCAATTATTGAATTGATAAAAAATTAACTCATATTTTACGAGAATGTTAGAACAACTATATCTACACGTAAATTTCGTTAGAGTAATCAATTAATACTTCCGGTAGTTCTAATTGAATAATGAGGCTTAATCTGACATTAATAAACTCCATAATACAACTAATCTAAACTTTTTCTAATATAAAAAATAATATAAACGTTTTCAATTAAGAAGACAATGAACAGAACATTTATCCCAAATCCAACAATATAAGTACCTCGTCCTTCTCCTGTCTTTCTTCACCACACACCTTTCTCTCTTCTTTTTTTCAAACATTTTATCTCAAAAAAAAAACAAACCATGAACAAAATAAAACAATCCCTCACCAGAATCTCAAATTCCAACAAGAAAAAACTCTTCTTCTCCCTCTTCACAGCCATTCTCATTACAGCTTCAATTATAGCCATTGCTGCATCAGTAACATCTTCACAAAAAACCAAAACCAAAAACAACATTGTTTCTTCTTCTCTTTCACTCTCTCACCATTCTCACACAATAATCAAAACCGCTTGCACAACTACACTTTACCCTGATCTCTGTTTCTCTGCCATTTCATCTGAACCAAACATAACACACAAAATCAATAACCATAAAGATGTTATTTCTTTGTCTCTTAACATCACTATAAGAGCTGTTGAACACAATTTCTTCACAGTTGAGAATATCATCACACGAAAAAATCTATCTGAAAGAGAGAAAATAGCTCTTCATGATTGTTTGGAAACTATAGATGATACATTAGATGAACTCAAAGAAGCTCAGAGAGATCTTTTGTTATATCCGAATAAAAAGACACTTTATGAACATGCTGATGATCTTAAAACACTCATTAGCGCCGCCATAACTAACCAAGTAACTTGCTTGGATGGATTCTCACACGACGGCGCCGATAAGCAAGTAAGGAAGGTTCTACAACAAGGACAAGTCCACGTGGAACACATGTGTAGTAATGCATTGGCCATGACTAAGAACATGACAGACACAGACATAGCAAATTTCGAACAAAACAATAACATAAAGAATAGGAAATTATTGGAAGAAGAAAATGGTGTGAACTGGCCGGAGTGGATTTCGGCCGGAGACAGGAGATTACTTCAAGGTGCGGCGGTGAAGGCGGATGTGGTGGTGGCGGCGGACGGAAGTGGAAATTTTAAGACGTTGTCGGAGGCGGTGGCTGCTGCTCCTTTGAAGAGTAGTAAGAGATATGTTATAAAGATAAAAGCAGGGGTGTATAAAGAAAATGTGGAGGTGCCAAAGAAAAAGACTAATATAATGTTTTTGGGAGATGGTAGAAAGAATACTATTATCACTGGTAGTAGAAATGTTGTTGATGGAAGCACCACTTTTCACTCTGCTACTGTCGGTAAGTTTTTCTTCACTACACTTTCATTTACATATCAATTTTTTTTTAACTCATTTTTATTAATTACATTTCAAATTAGAGGAGTAGTGTTTAATTCATAAAATTAAAAATCACTATTTTGCTAGGATGATTTTATGGAATATATAACTATCTTTGATTTTAGTATAAAATTAATTTACGTTAATGATATATTTTTTTTATTTCTATGTATATAATCATATATTTTTTATGTGTTATTGTTATCGATTATAATTTTTTATGAGTTTTTTAGTTTTTAATTTAAAAATTATTGGACTTATTTGAGCTATCTTTTTCTTATTTAATTTTACTTGATTGATACCTGGTTTTTTTTAAAAAGAAATGGAGAATAATGCGCTAACGGTCTTATTCGTATGTGAAGGAATATTAAAATGTCCTTATATTGATATAATGGAATGATGTGCATGTGGTGTCCTTGGAAATGGATTTGTTTGTTTGTTGATAGTTGAGACTGAAAAAGGACTTACAAACAACCAAAAACCATATTTCGATACAAAACGAGTGTATCTTATGAAAATTAATTAATTAATCTTTATAAACAAGACAAGATATCTCTCATGCACAACTATATGGATTATGGACTAAGTTTTGTTTTAAAAGATTTTAGTAAAGCTACAAGAGACACACATCATATAATCAAAATGATAGTGGGTTATTGACATGAGATGATAAAGGAACTTGAATTATTCTTTAAAAAAAAATACATCTACTTTTATAATTTATTTTTTCTCTTTTTAATAATATACAATATATTTATTTTTACTTTATTTTTTCTAAATTTTCTATTTAAGACATTAGTCACAAGATATTGTGATAACCTATAACAAGGCACCAATTTATAGAGCCTAAAAAACATTGTTTAAATTTTGAGTGTAGTCAATGATATATTGAGTGATAATTTCACATGGCTGGACCAAAATATTGTTTATGAAAATGACCTGTGTTAATTAGCAATTATATAAACAAACGCGTTAATCCCTATAATTTCGGGATATATTGTGGTCCCAAATGAAGACAACATGAACAAACAATTCTAGGTACACATAATTATTATAATTAAGAAAATATGTTTCTTTGAATCAAGCAACCATTTTCAATCAAATGGGTCCAGCTTGCACATGGATTAGTTCAGTGTTTTCTGACTCTGAGCATAGCTATTTTTATTATTTGTCAAATAATATTTGGTCTTTTTTGTGATCCTCTGCTCTGGTTTTAATATAAAATTAAATACTATTAATCTAATAATTTCTCTGTGCAGTTCATCTGTGATATACAAAATAACTTAAAATATATTTTCTTTTTTAAGATACTGTTTTCACATCCATCAAATCAAATATGAAGTTTTTATTATTATTATTATTATTATTATTATTATATTTTAAAAAAAATTAGTATATTAAAATATTTTTTTAATCTTTAAAAAAAGAATATATCTCTATTTTATATTTTCTATTAATGTTCATCTATAACTTTTTGTTAGAAATTTATTATTACTTTACTTTTTATATAAAAGATACTAGAAAAGATACTAGTAGTATAAAAGATAATTATAGAAAGGACGTTATATTTGAATGGAGAAAGAGGTTGGAATACAGCTAAGACAATATTTCATGAAATTTGGCTTTATAATATATTCGATTTCAGGTTGTCAGTCTCTTTCCATTTTTGTGCTTAATTCAAATCAAGTTTGAAGTTTAAAGCCATGCATCAACATTCCGCGATACTTCCTATAATTTGTTTTGCTTTGCTTCGATCATGCATGGCTTCTTATACAATATAGCATGACATAACATATGGACAATTAATCCAAAAGTTCCCCTTTGCTTTCCCTTTAGATTAATAATAACAATAATAATAAATCTTTCGCTCACCTGTCATTATCTTATATAAAACGTCTTAGAAAATAATCTCATATTTAATTCCAACTAAAATTAAACGTGTGATCTTACATCATGTCATAGAACAACTCAATTATATATACATATCTCACTTCTCCAGTTGTCCTCTCTATAGATAGATGGCTTGGTTCATCTTAATTTATATTATCTTATTTAGTCATATTTTTAAACTTTATAGTATTTTATTATTTTTGTAGGTATATGTTAATTTTTTTATTTATTTGATAACAGTAATATTTTAATATTTAGATAATCAGAAGTATGTTTCTATTAAGTTTCCAACAAAAGTTAAAAAATAAATATTTGTCAATATAAAATTATTTTAAAAGAAAGATTAAATATTTTTTAATTCCAATCAAATTTTAAATTTTTATTTTTTGTGATTATAAGTTTTTCTCTTTTATTTTTAACCTCCACAATATTTTTGTCAATAATTTTAATGACTATAAAATTAAAATAAATCAAAAAAACTTTATTAAATTTTGCAGATATATTTTACGTAGTGATATTTTTAAAAGAAAAGAAACTCAAAGCTCAACTCTTAGGCTCACAATTCTATTATTTTTTGTTTCATAAACTTTTGCTTTTAAAAAAAATTATATTTAATTCATTTTTTTATTCTTTTTAAGAAATTCAAAAATAATTATAAAATTTTAAATTCAAAAATGATCATAAAACTTTATGTTTAATTATTATTAAAAAAAAATTGTACATTTAGAGATAAGATCATGTTTTATGTCCACAATAATTGGCACAAGAAGAAAAGTCTAGTTGGTGACCATACATGCTTGTGATCTTGTCCTTTTGGTGGTGTAGTTGCAGACTTGTACACCTTAGTTTTGTCCTAAGTACTTATCTCATCATGTCCTCTCAAGTCTCAACTTGCCCTTACAAAACTCTTGATGACAACTTTAGCGTCATGCTATCTTATAAAGCTGTTCACCTTAAATGCCACCAAATTTGGGTTCCATTTACTAGCACCTGGACAACTCAACTGCTTTCAACCCATTCAACCATGCTAATTCTAATTATGCTACCTCTAATTCGAATTTATTTAACCACTTGTTTAAATATAAGATTTATTTATTCAAGGTTCTCCTATAAAACAAATTTGTCATCTCAATACATCAAAGTGAAGTGTTGCGGATTCAAACTCGTATTCTAACACATCAAATATCCCTCCACATCATTTTTTTCCCGCTTTTGCAAATTTCTAATAAATTTTCTTTTTATACATATTTAAAATTGATTATCCGACCACATGTTTAATATATGTAAAAATTACATGATAATCATGAAACACAATAAAGTGGGACCACATCACATGATTGTTTTTTAAAATTTTAGTCTAACATTTTGTCATGTCAATTTCATCAATATTCCAAACAAACATGTGAAAATGAAAAAAAAACATTTTTTCCTTTTGATTAATTAATATGTGTTTGCATTTTGCAGCCATAGTGGGAGGAAATTTTTTGGCACGAGACATAACATTTCAAAATACAGCGGGTCCCTCAAAGCACCAAGCAGTGGCACTAAGAGTTGGTGGTGACCTATCAGCTTTCTACAACTGTGACATAATAGCATACCAAGATACACTTTATGTTCACAACAATCGTCAATTCTTTGTCGATTGTTTCATTTCAGGAACAGTTGATTTCATTTTTGGTAACTCAGCTGTTGTGTTCCAAAATTGTGACATTCATGCTAGGAAACCTGATTCAGGCCAAAAAAACATGGTCACTGCACAAGGTAGAGTTGATCCTAATCAAAACACTGGAATTGTTATACAAAAAAGTAGGATTGGTGCTACTAAGGATTTGGAAGGGTTAAAGGGTACTTTCCCTACTTATTTAGGTAGGCCTTGGAAGGAATATTCTAGAACAGTGATTATGCAAACTACTATTAGTGATGTTATTGATCCTGTTGGGTGGCATGAGTGGAATGGTAATTTTGCTTTGAATACTTTGGTTTATAGGGAATATCAAAATACTGGGCCTGGTGCTGGAACTTCTAAGAGGGTTAATTGGAAAGGGTTTAAGGTTATTACTACTGCTTCTGAGGCCCAAACTTTTACTCCTGGAAATTTTATTGGTGGCTCTACTTGGTTGGGCTCTACTGGCTTTCCTTTCTCTCTCGGCCTTTAAATTGGGCTTTCATTTTAAGCCCTTGTTTTTTTTTTCATTTTTAATTAATTGTCATATATATTAAGTGGGAGAGAGTAACATAGTTATTAACCCAATAAAAATATATATTTAGAGAGAGTGAGAGGAAAAAATGGAAATTGAGACACAGATTATTGCTCAAGATGAAGTTTTATTTTTGTCTTTGATTTGTATTGGTTGAATTTTGGTGAAACGCCATGCTCTATTTGTGGCTTTATTTATTGTGATATTGTCATTGTTTAATGATAATAATAATAATGAATGTATTTTTAAGCCTTTGGTTTCCTTTGGAATTTATTTTATTTTATAACAGTAACAGTATTTGCAAGAAAAATACTTTTTTCAACTCTACTTACATCATCATACTGTCGGTTGATAAATGAAAAAAAAAAAATCTTTAATTATTTTAGTTCTTCAATGCAATATTAATATTGTGTCCGAAAGACTTTTGGATAAATATTGAGTGAAAAGTCTTGACAATGTTTTTTTTATATAAAACAGTTGTGATTAATCATGACAATTTAACAAAATTTATTACATTTATTAATATATTTTTCTTAATCTACATGAATAAACATGAGGTGACTGCGATGCTACTTACTCCACTCCTACATTGGTTTGAATATATGCATACGAAAAATCACTAAATTTGTAATAATAGTTGGGCATGCATCGACACATTCCCAATAATTTATGCAGTTCATGTGTACATTTTCAAAAGCATGAAGAATATTTTAAGATAAATTTTCATCTGTCTCTTATTTTATCTTTCTACCTCTAAATATATTATCGAAATTTAAAATTCAATAGTTTATTTTACATTATTAAAAATTAGAATCTAGTAAAAAAATAAAAAATTGAGATTCTATGATCATTCATCATTTTTTAATAGAGTAGGCAGACTCAAACTACTAATTGATAAAAAAATTATTGGTTGGACCCAACGGATATAAATTTAGGTCAATGTTTATGTGTCTTTTGATTTTACCTCCTCACATCCAAATATATTATCAGAAACCAGGATTCGATAGTATATTTTACACCACTAAAAGATGGAATCTAGACAAAAGTCAAAAAATTAGAGGTTGGATGAACCATGCATTTATGCGTCCATAGACTTTGTAGGTTTGCAAATGGCATAACCCTATGTACAGTACATTTTTTTGTGTGCGTTGAAATAGCTTAGCACAATACAATATGAATGTATACATAGATTTTTAGGTATACACTAGCTTGAAGCAATATCGGTGACTATGAAGGCGATTGAGATGAAGGATCATCTAGGATCTTAATGTTTAAAGCCACCAATTTTTTTTCTTTTTGATATAAAGTAATATAAGTTAAGATATATGATATTCAAATATAAAAATAAATAATTAAAATTATATTATAAAATTTAAAAAATCTACACTTTTAAACTAAGTTACACTTCATTCGAAAAAAAAAAGAACTTTATACATTTAAACTGAAAAAAAAAAATAGAGAATCATTTTGAGAGAGGAAAAAAATCATAACTTCAAACTTTTCGGTAAAAAAAAAAATCACAAGATGTTATAGGACTACGGATTTGGTGTTATGCTTTATTTTGTTTTTCCGTGAATCTGATTAGGATTTCAGTTGGGGAAGGAAAGCTACAAAATAATTTGAGTACAGAATGGTAGAACTTGAGAAAATAAAAATAGAATGGGAGTTTAAAAAAAAGATGAAAAATAATGATCTTTCACAAACTTGAGCCATGGATGGAATTTTTGCCGTCCGTTAGAAATTACAAAGAAGAATTGATGCCTAGTGTGACAATTATTCACATTTGTGTCTTTAAAAATATTGATGGGTAATAATGGAATTTTGCTGAAATTTAGAATTCTTATAGTATATAATATATTTTTGCAATATTGTTGCCTTAAAATACTAATGAAAATAACATATAGACAACTAGTATAAAAGTCGGACCTTTTGCTCCAACTGTGACTTGAATTCAAGCGCGTAATTTCAGTTAAATTTTAAATTTTAAAAATTTTACGAAATTATACATAAATTATGTCAAAGGTTTGTAGTTGCGGTCGAGCTTTGCATGAATATGTCTCACTTGAATTAAATTTTATTTTATTAAAAAATAATGTGGACAGATGAAAAAAATATATATAAACATATGGCATGCGTATTGGCGCGATTAGCGCATATAATTGATTGATTTGTGTTACGCGGCCTGGGGCCTGCTATTCTGAAATTTGCCATTTGCCCGCTTCCAATACTATTAAATTTTCGTGAAAACCTTTTCTTTTTTTATGATAATAAAATATCGACTTAAATATATATATATATATATTTAGTCGGAATCGGCTCATTTCAAATAAATAATTTATTATTAACAATAAAATAAATAATGTTAATTATTAATTATTAAATTTAAATGTTATTAAATGATTTGTTATGTTCATATATGAACAATCATATACAGATATAATATCAACTATTAATTAATTTACTTTATTAATTTCTAACTCTAGAATAGCCAAATTCATTTAATTTTATTTTATTTTAAACAATATTGACATGATAAATAGAATAGATATAAAAAATAATATGAATTTACGAAGACGAAAATCAAACAAAGTGTACATATTTAATTCAATAAATTTGTGCTTTTTTTTTCGTTTATATAAATTTGCACCTTTTTTAATCTTGTCTTTGTAAGTCTGTGTTTTTTTTTCTTACCTTTTTCATTTGTTATGTCATATTTTTTTAACGATCATTAAAAATGGTCTTAAAACAAAATTAAATTAACATAGTTAAATTTAAAATAAAAAAATTATATACACGAAAAAATCTCAACTTTTAAAAATCAAACATATATTTAAATTTAAAATAAATAAATACTACAATCTTCATTTTTTTTTATATAACACTTATTGATTTTACTGTAATATTGATTATATATTATAAAAAAAATGTAACATAATTAAAGATAATTTGGTAAAGAAATAACTAATTTAGTGAAATTATAGAAAGTGATATAAAAAATAGAAAAAGGACTGTGTTTAAAATGAATTTTAAAAAAATTTCAAGAAAAAAATCTTAAAATTAATAAAATATTAGGAGACTGTAAATTCATGAATCCCCACCTTTAAGCTCCCATAAAATTATAGGCGCGGATTTTAAAAAAATTGTTTTGATTGAGGCATAATATTTGAAGCTTAAAAAAAAAAGAGAATCTTAAAATTGAGAGTTTTATGATACAATAAATTATGATAAATGTCATTCCTTTCAAATAGTTTACATGTATTTCAAAGCACCTAAGAATAATTTTTTCAAATGCAAGTTTATTATTAGATTAAATAGAAATTTTTTTAAAAGAATATTATACTTGATAGATATTGACAATTATTACAAGAAATTTCAATGATTGAATGTTATTGTATCTTTTATTACGATTACGATAAATATTAAAATACACCACTTATAAAAGATAAATGATCAAAATAAAAATAAATAATTAAATATAAGATAAAAAATAAATTATCAAAATTATATTTAAATTCTAAATATATTTTAATTTTTATTTAAAATTTATTTTCATGTATCGACAATGTAAAACTTTTTACGAAGTCTATAAGTTATAGTCATTCATATATTTTATAAATAATCATAGTAAAAGTTAAATATTATTAATAATTTAAACTATTGTAATTAATTAATAATATATAAATATTTTCATTAATAACATATACAAATTAAATCATTTGTTTTATATTTAAGATGGGAAAGAATATAAGCTCTCGAGGAACATGTTAGGATTTACCTTCTTTAATTTCAGGAAATATTAAACACTTAATGCACTCAATAGTTTGACGATTTGACTTAAATTTATGAATTTTTTTGTTTGTTTTTGAAATGGAAAGTTTCTCTATCCAAAACCCAAAATCATAAAACACAGCTCAGCATGAGTATGAAATGAGTCGTTAACTGAACGAAACCGCGGCCATTTACTCTGTCAGCCTTTCCCAAACCGTGGATCATAAAATTCATAACTTCACCAGAATCACCAAACTTGGATCACGTTTCTTAAATATGAATGTGTATAAGATTATAATATTTAAATATGTTATTGATTTCAGTAGAACCACACTCAGATATTTTGTTTCAAACTTCATCTATTAAGGTGGTTTAATTTATACATTAAATTAATATTTAGTGGTTTAATATAATAACCAAATTATAGTAAAAAAATTTAGTTTATAGATAAAATAGTAAAAAAGTTGTAAATAAATACAAAATTTTGAGTTTAAATTTAAAATATAATATTTAATATAATAATACCATCATTTATTAATTAATTTATATTTTATCGATCAAATTATAATAATTTATTTAATATACGAACCAAGTTGACAACCTACTTATATGATTTTTGACATAAGAACATATGAATTTTATATAACGAATGACTTAATTGAAACATTGGTAATATCATACTTATTTAAAAAGTTTTACAAAGTCAAAATGAAATTGGTTATTTTAGGAAGATGGAGTAATACTTAATTAACAAATCCAGCTATTAAAAAATTTACTCCATCAAATCTATCCACAAGTGTCCAAAATGTAATAAAAACTATAAAAGGAAAAAGATGGAATAATTATATGATAAATTCGCGAAACACTATGATGTTAACTTGTCGAACCATTATTATAAAAAATATAATGAATTTGTTCTTTAATCTTTAAATGCTTTGATTACTCTAGCTACATCTTAACAAAGAAGCATCGGAGAAAGTAGAAACCACAATTCTACACGTTCTCATGATCTCATCCCAAAAGTAAACATCAATTAAAAAAAACAAAAAAATATCTTACTCTTTTCTTCAGACTGTACAAAAAGAATTTACTTCCTCACCTTAAAATTTATATCTTATATTTTCCTATATATAAAAAGCAAACCAAAGCTCCACACAAAAAACCCAAACCAAACCTATAAACAATTTACACATTGTAAGTTCCAAATTCATAAAGACACACATTGTTCTGTTTTCACTTTCCAGTGAACACTATCATCTACTCTTCCAAACAGAGAAACCAAAACAATGGATACAATCAAATCCTTCAAAGGTTACGGCAAAGTAGACGAAATAGAACAACAAGCATTTCACAAAAAGACACGTAAGCGTATGATAGTCATAATCATCTCTTCCGTTATTCTATTAGCGGTCATTATTGCCGCAGTAGCAGGAGTCCTCATACACAAGCGCACCACCCAATCATCTTCTTCTTCATCTGACTCGCTCCCTAACACTGAGTTAAACCCGGCCGCGTCACTCAAAGCCATTTGTCACGCGACTCAGTACCCTAACTCGTGCTTCTCCGCAATCTCTTCTCTTCCAGATTCCAACACCACTGACCCCGAACAACTCTTCAAGCTTTCACTCAAAGTCGCCATTGATGAACTCAGCAAACTCACGCGCTTTCCTTCCAAGCTCAGCACGCGTGCAGACACACGCCTTAAGAAAGCTATTGGTGTTTGCGGTGAAGTTCTCGACGACGCGCTCGATCGTTTAAACGATTCGATGTCGTCGATCGTCGATGCCGGGAAGATTCTATCTCCGGCGAAGATCCGTGATGTTGAGACTTGGCTTAGTGCTGCTTTAACGGATCATGATACGTGTTTGGAAGCTATTGATGAAGTGAACTCCACCGCCGCGCGTGGTGTTCTTCGCGAAATTGAAACCGCCATGAAAAACTCGACGGAGTTCGCGAGTAACAGTTTGGCGATTGTGACGAAGATTATTGGACTTCTTTCAAATTTTGAGACTTCGAATCATCACCGGAGGTTGCTCGGAGGGTTTCCGGAGTGGTTGGGATCGACGGAGAGAAAACTTTTGGCAGCTGAGGTGAACGAGACGAAGCCGGATGCGGTGGTGGCGAAGGACGGTACTGGACAGTTCACGACGATAACGGAGGCGTTGAAGATGGTGAGTAAGAAGAGCGTGAAGAGGTTTGTGGTGTATGTGAAGAAAGGGGAATACACAGAGAACATTGATATAGATAAGAAAACTTGGAATGTGATGATTTACGGCGATGGCATGTCGGAAACCGTCGTGCTCGGTAGCCGGAATTTCATGGACGGCACACCTACCTTTGAAACTGCCACTTTCGGTAACTATTTCTATTTATTTTATTTAGAGATTATTGTAAAAAGTTTGATTGACAATTTAAAAATATTAATTAAAGGGAACACTAACAAGTGTAATAAAGAAACTTGTTAATAAATTAAAAATAGAAATTTTGGATGGAAAACAACAAATTTAGACTTCTAAGTAGTTGAATATAGAACTTCCAATAAATTTCAAAAATATATTTCTATGTTTAGATTCTTTATAAATGTCCTAAGTTCACTTATTAGTATTTCTCTTAAAAATAATTATTTTTTTATAAACATTAAGAAATAGTATATGTATATATTTGATAATTGATATTTGTTTGAGAAAATTAAGGCAATTTATACTTCCAAGTTCCAGCTTATTGATATCGTTATCTGTTTAATACTCTGCAATGAATTTAACTCTATGTGCAAGATGTGATTTATGGAAAATGTATACAAATTGGGTGATTTTTTTGGTACTTAGAATGCAAGTGATTGTTTATAGAAGGTATTTGTTTTTTCTTAATAGGTCATAAGTTATTGGATGACTTTGTGGGTTTATTAATAATTCATTTATTTGGTTGTGCTTTAAAGAGTTTATAGGAATTCTTAAAAAAATTAATAAAATGTGTAAGTGTATAATTGATAGGTTTAGAGCTAAGTTTGGATTTGTACATGATTGTTTATTAGGAATCAACTTGCTAGTTATATTGCCATGGGAATAATTCAAGTTTGATGGAGAAGCATGTGGCATGTGCATTAGTGGGAAATGAATTGTGTGTCTGGGAATCACATGGTTTCTTTCAATGTTATCATGTGGAACTTGATTTGATCTTAGGTCCACAAATTTTGTTGCCTTGACCCTTCTTTCATTTTCTGACTATGTAAAGATATTTTGATTAGATGTTTTTCAAACCTTCAATATGCATAGCCTCCCATGTGGATACCTGTTTTACATCCACATCAATAATAGTATCCCTACTATCACATATGCAATTTGGATACATTAAACATGGTTTTATGTTTTAGGAGCTGACCTTTTCTTTTGCTTGAAACTATACTATTGATGCAAAATTTGCAAATCTTTCTTGGCTTTGTCTAATGTGCACAAGATAGATAGTTTTTGCACCATGCAAACAAGTTTGTACATAGTGCAAGACTTTTCTCACCTGTGCACCATAGAATAGGCCATATTTCCTAATATTAACTTAATAAAACTTAGTGAACATTTCATTTGCAGCATCCCCTTCAAATGGGATTAAATTAAACCCACATGGCACACTACAGCATACATATATGATACAATAGTTCAACATAAATATTTTGAATGCACTGATACTAATTTGGTCGCGTTGATTTCTCGCAGCTGTCAAAGGCATGGGATTCATTGCTAAAGACATCAAATTTGTGAACACCGCAGGTGCATCTAAGCACCAGGCTGTGGCATTGCGATCCGGCTCGGATCGATCTGTGTTCTACAGGTGTTCATTTGTAGGATACCAGGATACCCTTTATGCACATTCAAATCGTCAATTCTACCGCGAGTGCGACATTACAGGCACCGTAGATTTCATATTCGGAAACGCAGCTGTGGTGTTCCAAAGTTGCAGAATCATGCCTAGGCAGCCAATGTCAAACCAGTTCAACACAATCACAGCTCAGGGAAAAAAGGATCCAAATCAGAACACTGGTATTGTGATCCAGGGATCAACTATAACTACACTACCAAATGACAATCTCACAGCACCCACTTACCTTGGTAGGCCATGGAAAGATTTCTCCACCACTGTTATCATGAAAACAGATATTGGATCATTCTTGAATTCAGTTGGGTGGATAAGTTGGGTTTTCAATGTTGAACCTCCAAGTACAATCTTCTATGCTGAATACCAGAACACTGGGCCAGGAGCAGGCGTATCGCAGCGAGTTAAATGGGCCGGTTATAAGCCCACTATAAGCGACGAAGAAGCTCTAAAATTCACAGTGAATTCCTTTATTCAGGGCCCTGAGTGGTTGCCAAGTGCTTCTGTGCAGTTTGAGCCTAACTTGTGATTTTAATACATCACTGGCCCAGTACAGATTAATAGTACCATCAAATTTATTGTCCTGTAACACCCTTCTGTTGTAAACTTGTATTGCACTCATTTTTTTGACCTGCTTTTCAATGGTTTGTAAAATTAGTAGTAAATACAGTTTGGAAAGATATTTCAAATCCAGATGATTAAACTTATTCACTACCACCTACTGATAGGATTTATATACACATTTATATTATTGTTTAAAAAAATATACATTACAACTATATTACATATTATTTGGATAGTATTCACACTTTACATTGAAAATATGGTCGAAGTGTGAGAGAGTGACACGCGTAATCACATTAATCACTTGCTTTTTCTAAGTTATTATTTATGTCTACGAATCAATGATTTACAACATAATATATGTCATCAAAATTAATAAAATTTAATTTGTATGACTTATGTGTACAACTATCATGCACCGTCTAACTATACAATTTTAATTTTTGTTAGTATTAATTATATTACATTACTTCTACGTGTCCAATTGATTAAGGGTTCCGTCCTTGGATGGCGGCTATAAGGCAAACGTTCTAATCTTTGAGCTTTCTAGTTTTTTTATTAGCCTCCTCCAAAACTTTTGAATACCTTCAAATATTTTGATTAATCTTTGTTTTATGGGGAAGATAGGACATAAGAATTTTTTTTATTTATTTAAATATTATACATTAAAAAAATATTACATAATTATCATATTTTTCTAATTTAATAAAAGGTCGTTTCTATCAGCGATTAGAAAATAAATTTTTTAAACTTAATATTATTAGTGATTACTTTTTCTTCTTATTTTAATAATAATTATTAATTATTTAATAAATTAATCTTAATTAAGTTATTAAAAAATAAAAATATTAATAATAAAATAAAATAAAATACATTAATAAATCATTATAATTAAAATAATTAAATTCTACTATAAATTTCAAAAAAGTACAATAAAATTAAAGAAAAAATACATCAAAATTTAAATAAATAATAATAATAATAATTTTAAAAAATATATATTAATAACATAAAAATAAAACTAAATACATTAACTTAACGAAAAAAATACATCAAATTTATATCAATGATGTCCATAAATGACTTTCAGTTCCACGTTTAAGATGTCGTTGAACTCGTCTATCTTTTTGTACGAACACTTATCAACCATTGACCTCAAACATACTTTATCAACCTGACTTATATTCTCTATCACAATACTATGAACCATCACAACATTATGAACCATACTCTACCCAATTAGAACAAACTCATCCGAAAATTTTTCAACTCCATCATCAATCTCCTCCAACAGTCCACAATGTGATCTTCCCTTTAGTATCTTATATATTATCAACGAGGAAGAATTAAGTGATTATAGTGAAAATGATGAAACATACTTCGATCAATCATTTGGTAATTCTGACAATGACATTGATGTTGACGAAGATATGGAAGCAAATGGTCAACCTATTCTATCTGAATTTGATCCACCATCTCACTTGAAGAGCATCAATTTAGATACTCAAGAGCAATCAAGTGAATTTGATTACTTGTTTATTAACGAACTACCAACAATATATGAAACTCTTGCGGTTGAAATGAAGTTTCAAAACAAAAATGAACGCGTACAAGCAATCAAACGTTACCATTTCAAATTGAAATGAAAACCATCTTAGCTTATCATAAGAGTAGTTCGATAAATGGGACAAAAAACCGACACAGCTAATCAAATTTGATGTATTTTTTTTTTTTTATATTTAATGTATTTTCTTTAAAATTTATAATATAATTTAATCATTTTAATTATAAATATTTTTAATTATAGTTATTATTATTATTATTATTTATTAATGTATTTTTTTTTACTTTATTATTAGTATTTTTTTTTTTAAATAATTAATAACAATGATTAAAATGAAAAGAAAAAAAATTTCAATAGCTAGTAAATTGGTTACTCCCTCGGAACTTTATGTTGAGTTTAAAAAAAATTACATTCAATTGATCTCTTCATAGAAAAACGATCTCCTATTGAATTGAAAAAATAGAACAATCGTATAATATTTTTTTAACGTATAATATTTGAATAAAAAAAATATCTAAAAAAAATCTAATTCATGAAACCTCCTTATTCTTACTATTTAATTAGTTATAGAGTTTAATATATATATATATAGTATAAATTTTTTATGTAATTGATAAAACATAATTAATTATATCAGGTATTTAAAGAGTAGATATAATAAAAATTAAATATTATTAATAATGAAATGATTATGATTGTAAAAATTCTTTACACCTTATATATAAATTAAATTCTTAATTTTCATCTTAACCTATGATCCATAATAATCAAAATTAGGAAGAGCAAGATGGTAACAAAACTATGACGAAATTTTGAATGCTAAAGGGAATCACACAAAACTTTTAGTAACTAGACGAGACATTCATTTCTTTGTCATTAAATTGCATATTCTTGCCCCCTACGAGTAGGGATATACACACTCAAAAGTATGTGTAGGCATCAGTTCTCACTTACAGAAAAAGTTTAATATTATACCTACTATACTATACTATAAAGAAACTATTAGAGAATATAATTAATATTGATCCACACATTAAACAAAACATGCTGCAAAACCTTTTTATTGATGGGATTTGAGGTAACTTATCATTCTATTATGTCACACCATTTCTCTAAATCTTTTGGAACATTTTCTTATGTAGTCTTCGTGGGATGAATAGAAGGCACATTTCGCTCTAAAATTTGGCTACATTGATAAGTCTTTTAGTTATAGCAGTCACAACGAGGACATCATCTCTACACTATTAAGCAATGACATCATAGTCCTATAACTACATCTAAATTGATAGTTGCAAAATAATAATACGTAGAATATAGTTTTCAATATGGGATTACTCAGTTTATCCACCGTTAAAATTTGTAAGTTTAATCATTAAACTATTTACTCTCCAAATACTTTTTATATAATATATATTCCATTATTGTTAAAAGCAAAAAAAAAAAACTATTTTTATAAATATTAAAAGATATATTTAAAAGCAATTAGTTTTAGTTTTAGTTTTAAGTTTTATATAAATCACAAATTAAATTTACTAAATAATTATTTTTTTAATTGAACATTTAACTATCAACATTAAATATTTTAAATTAAATGAATGAGATATTTATATATAATCTAAGAAAAATAAATGATCTTTAACTTACTAAAATATTCGATGTTATGTCTTGCTAACACCAAATTCAAACAAATTTCTCTTTCTTTTAACTCATTTAAATTATGATATATCATTTCCTTCCTCTTTCCATCTCTAATTTGTGGTTCTTCTTTTGTCTCTTCTTTTATTCTTACATTCAGTTCTATTCAAAGATGTTCACATAACTCACAGTTTTTTTGGGAGATTTTCAAGAAGAGAATAGAAGATCATTCAAGAAGAGCTTGACTATGTGATTGTATTTATATCTTTTTTACTTATGTTGATGTTTAGAATTACTTGTTGTTTTGTAAAAAACATATTGACTATTTTTTGTGTGGAAACAAGTCTGGCTTAAGAAAACCTAAACGAAACAGAAAAAAAAAATACCCTTTATTTATATTTATCACTAAAGAAACAAAATTTGTTTTGTTTTCAAATCTTTAAAAAAAGCCACAGAAAATATCAAAGTTTGGTTATGAACAATAAAACTATTCTATTTATATATCAATGAAATTTCTAAGTAAATAAAAAGATAAAAAAAAATATAATTTTTACCAATTTTATCAGATCTAAAAAATTCTTTTGGTTAAAAAAAAAGTAGATGGGAAATGTATAAAATAAGTAGAGGGAGGAAAAAAAACTGAAACTTCACAAAATGGATTAAAAAGAATAAAAAATCCAAAAGTTAGACGAGTAAGAACAAATAGATTAACAAATAAACATATAAAATAAAATAAAAACAGCCAAAACATATAGATGGTTTTTTTAGATAAT
>JBBPBS010001102.1:5012302-5037254 GCA_037974835.1 Cicer judaicum | reverse complement strand
TTATTTTGTTTTCAGGTGTTTTAGAGTTCAAAATTTGGATCTTTATCATTTTTCTAATTTGGGTTTTAGATTATGTCAACTTTGATGATTCTTTGCTTATATGGGTTTGGTTTCTTTTTTCGTAGTGGGTTTTAAAATTGATGTGTGATGTGGTTGTTGATCAAGGGTCAGGTTTTGGTTGAATTATTGGGTTTTTTTTTTTTTTGGGGGGGGGTGTTATGAGGGTTGCTCAATATTATAATGATCTGTGACTGAGGTTTGACTCTGACCTTTTATTTCTTCTTTGATTTCTGTTTGGTTGTGTGACTGATTAATAGCTGATTAAAGAAGTATTATGCTCAATTCAGTGCTTTTGCTTTGTTTTTGTTTACTATCATGGAATCAGTAAAATAATTTGTGGCAAAGACAAGTTATGGGGATAATAAGCTTCGATGAAGGTTGAGTCAATCGGGAAAACCCTAGTTTGAACCCTGGTTAGAACAATCCTTAGTCAAGACTTTTCTTAGCTAAACTCTGGGTTACCGGTGACATTTACTTTGAGAACCAGAGGGTTAAAACTAAAAAATAAAAAATAAAATCATACTTTCAATAGGAGCAAGTTTGACAAATAATTTGATAGTTTAGGTTATTTAAGCGAACTTTTTCTTATATCAACAAGAAAAAAGTTTAGATCATATGTTTTTGAAATATGTTTTTAGATCATAATACTTTGCTCGTCTTTACTTACACCAATATTTAATCTTTAGCTACTTGTCTGAAACAATAGCTTTTTCCTGTGTAGGTTCTGCAATGTCAGTATGCTGTTCGAGGAGAGATTGTTACCCTTGCCCAGGTACCATGGTTTTCCTGTATATGTTTGGATCATGTCATTATTTGAAGAGGTTTTCCTGTCTTTGCAAATTACAAATAGAAACATTTTATATCTTACACTTAAAAAATAACAAAAAACACATGCCTTATTGCTCTTCTAACACTATAGTGCTGCTTTGACTAGAATATAGCTTGAAAGTTGAAATTGTCTTTGCTGTTTAAAGTTTGAAATGGACCTTTTTTCAATATATTATTATCAACTTACAATGCCTTATTGCTGCAGAATTTGCAAAAAGATTTGCAGGCCAATCCAGGCTCTCATTCGTTTGATGAGGTACTTCTCCTTTTCAACTTCTGGAGTAGAACTCTTTGGTTTTTTATTCTCTGGTTGGCTTCTAGATGGCATCACGATGGTGCTATAAAGTTCATAATATGCATGGGGTCATTGGAGATATTACAACATGTTATCATTTATCTGATACATGTGATGTGATATTCCAATCTATAAATTGGTGTAGAAGTACAACAAATGGATGATAGAAAAAATTGTAAAATACAACTAGAAGCATCGAGTATAAATGTGAATGCAACATGGCTAGAATGGCATCTGTAGCATGAGTTGGATATTACTACAGATGGGGAATATATTAATCATGTTGGAAATGGGGAATATATTTTTGCATGTGACATACTGCACTTCTACTCCATGAAGTAGTGTTTCTACATTTGTTGTTTTGTTTTTTTCGTCTCACTTCTCTTTTATCTAAAAATAGATAATTTACTGCAACATTGGGAATCCTCAGTCTCTTGGCCAGCAGCCAATAACTTTTTTCCGAGAGGTTTGTTTCTTATAATTCTGTATGGTGAATGCAGCTACTATTTTGGAATGAAATATAAGCAAAAAGGGTAACTAAATAGTTGATGTATCTGATCTTAATTTTTAACCAGATACATTAACTTTTCAACTATCATTTTTTCTTATATTTCATTCCGGTGGGAGTAACTTGGTACAAATTGAGCAAATGCTTATTTCACGATCTCATCTCTGTCAGGTTCTTGCATTGTGTGACTATCCAGCTCTTTTAGACAAAAGTGAAACACAGGGTTTGTTCAGGTATTGGGATCAAATAAAACTAAGTAGCAGCATTGAGATAGCTAATCTCAGCGGTTGAATATTCTATCAACAGTATCAAAATTTAATTAGAATATGTCTATCCATTTTTACTATGTTGTAGTCTATCCTGTGAAGCAAAATAAAACTTGCTTCTGCTACTGATGATTTTAGTCCTCTTATTGTTTTTACTAATTATGGTTTTCCCTGCGTGTTGCAGTGCTGATTCAATAGAGCGAGCATGGCAGATTGTGGAACAGATTCCTGGGAGAGCAACTGGTGCTTATAGTCATAGTCAGGTATTTGATTATGTTATCTAATTTGGTTTATTTGGTTATTATTCCTTTACTATACACTGGATGGATCATGAAATATTTCTTGTTTCCATATCAGGGTATTCAGGGTTTGCGTGATACAATAGCCGCTGGAATTCAAGAACGTGATGGTTTTCCTGCTAATGCCAATGACATTTTCTTGACCGATGGTGCAAGCCCAGCAGTATGTTTCTACTTTGCTTATGATAATTGTCCTTTTGGTTTTAAATATCGTTAGTGTAAACTTATTTTCATGGGAAATTTGTGTGTGGTTTAAAGACTATCATATCTCTATTTTCAGGTCCATATGATGATGCAATTACTCATAAGATCGGAAAATGATGGTATTTTGTGTCCCATCCCTCAATACCCTCTATACTCCGCCTCAATTACTCTCCATGGTGGCCACCTGGTAACAATTTCCTCTATACAATCACATATTTCCTATTTTAATATAGGTCACTATTTAGTTGTATTTCAGCTGGTGTTTTCAAATAGCGGCTACAACGACACTATATCATAGCAGAATTTGAACAAATCGCTATTGTTCCGTAATACGCTATTTTGTATCAAGTGTTGTCCAATAGTGACTATAGCGTAGCTGAATTTAACAAACCACTATTTTCTGGTCTGCGATTGACATCATTGTTTTCACCTCGAGTATTTAGTAGGCTATATGCCATCTTCGAGAATACAAATCAGAAAAAATGATCTATACATATGTTGACAAATATGTGCGTAATTGGAAAACAAAATACTCTGAAAATTCAAATTTAATATGCTCTTATTTTACTTTCATTGGTTGGCATATCATATTGACTTTGATATTGTTTTTAAAGGTACCTTATTACCTAGATGAAGCAACTGGTTGGGGGCTGGAAGTATCTGAACTCAAGAAGCAGTTAGAAGATGCCAAGTCCAAGGGCATCAGTGTTAGGGCTTTAGTTGTTATAAATCCCGGCAATCCAACAGGGCAGGTGAGGTGCACAATACCAGTGTTAATATACGAGAATGCATACTGATTAAAGTATGAAGCCTAAGTTGATCAAATTTGATAATATGCAATTTCTGCAATGTCTCTAGGTTCTTGCTGAGGAAAATCAACGGGATATAGTAGAATTTTGCAAGCAAGAAGGTTTGGTTCTTTTGGCTGATGAGGTAATTTCACCGTTTTCTAAAATTCATGAAACTTGGTAATGAGATTTATTGAGTAGTATCTGAACTTTTTCTAATGCCAAGATACAAATTTTAGTCTCACCTTATGTATGTGTGAAAAAACTGTTTTGTTGAAGCCATTCTTAGGGCCCGTTTGATACAAATTATTTTTTATATATAAAAGATCACCTTTAGGAGTTTTTTTTTCTTTCTGTTTGTTACTAATTTTAAAAAAATGGGAATCTAAAATGGCTTCAAATGATAGTTTCTTGAAAATCATTTTCGATAGATGAACTTTTTTTAAAATGTGGTTTTCATCATAATAAACAAACACAATAATTTATGCTTTTCTTAAAAGTAACTTGTAAATTATTTAATACCAAAATAACTCTTTTTATAGCCTGTTACAAACAAACCCTTATGATCATGAAATTCATGTCGTAGGTATATCAAGAAAATGTTTATGTTCCCGAGAAGAAATTTCACTCTTTCAAGAAGGTATCTCGATCCATGGGATACGGTGATGATAATATCTCCTTAGTATCTTTTCAGTCAGTCTCCAAAGGTAAGTTGGCATAACAATCAAATTATTATGTCAAGAGAGAAAATACTTTTACACTCGTAGGTGATCCTTACTGATGAAAAATGTCTTTCTCTTTGGCTGCAGGCTATCACGGGGAGTGTGGGAAACGAGGAGGTTACATGGAGGTGACTGGGTTCTCTCCGGATGTGAGGGAACAGATTTATAAAGTGTCATCAGTGAATCTTTGTTCTAACATCACTGGTCAAATTCTTGCAAGTTTGGTCATGAGTCCACCTAAGGTTAACCCTTTGCTTCTTAAAAACAAATTGCTTTTTGGTCATAACTCTTCAATATGTGCTTAGGAAGAACATTAAACATTACACCAACCTCAATTAAGACTAGTACATGAGTGGAAAATGAACATATTAAGAGTACACTTATGCTGAAGAGTATAACATGTAAATCCGAAAGTAATCTATTTGGATAGAAGCATTACCCTGCTATAGCAGTAACTTCGAATTGTTCAATGACAATGATGCATATATGCTAGAATGTTCCGTGCCATGTCTTTTTCTTGAGCTTCAATACTATTTGCTCTTGGCTTGCTAAAAGCAAACCAAACCTGAAATCCTCCTAGAAACTTATTACTACCTCAGTCTTTTTTTTATTCGACCCTTTAGTTGTTTTCACATATATTAAGAAAAGTAAGTACCGTGTTTAATATGCTCATGTTATTTAGAGGTTCATAAAATACTCTTTTGTGTATAGATAATCTTTACTCTGACTTTTCATCTTGCAAGACGAATTGTAGTTTTAATAAGAAATATATTTAGAAAAAAATAATAATAAATATATTTAATAATTTGAAATGACACTTACATTTAGGGTCAGAGATAGTAGATGGTTATGAGAAATAAGAAAGCATGTCATTAGTGACAGCCTCCATTGTCATATATGATAAACTGAATGTAATACACCTTCAAATTATTCTTTCACAGAAGTTTTTTTGGTACATTATTCTTAACAAAATTATTATTTGTTAATGTAAAGGACAAGCACTACTAGTTTGATATTGAGTTCCACATGTAACATTCAATGAATTTCTGCAGGTTGGAGATGAGTCCTATGAGTCATTCATGGCTGAGAAGGGTAGTATTTTGTCTTCCCTTGCTACTCGCGCAAAGGTTAGTTACCTCGCAAAAAATTTCAAAGCAATTCTCTTGCGTTATGAAGCCACAACTGTAATAAATAGTAAAATATATACAAATTTTACCATAACCACTGTTCTCCTAATCTTTCTCTATGATTTATATTCTATGCAGTCACTGGAAGAAGCTTTGAACAAATTAGAGGGTGTAACCTGCAACAAAGCAGAAGGAGCAATGTATCTGTTTCCTCAGATTCGCCTGCCCCAAAAGGCGATCAAAGCTGCAGAGGCCGAAAACACAGCACCTGATGCCTTCTATTGCAAACGCTTACTTAATGCCACAGGAGTTGTTGTTGTTCCCGGTTCTGGTTTTGGACAGGTTTGTTCATTTACTCATTTATTATAAATTCATTGTTTCCTTAATTTTACAAATAATGATAATATATACTCCATCCGTCACACATAGAAGTAGAAGATTAGCTCGTCTCATGTTAGTACAAACATGAATACTAGACATGACACTTACACATAGACACATGTAATAATTTGAAAAAATAGAAGTGATTGAATGCAAATAACTATTTGTCAATGTTTGATACGTGTCACACTTCCAACACTTTTAATCTTAATTATTAGTACTACGTGTTGATGTCTGACATTGATACGTGTCAGACAGACACCAAACACACTTTTAATCTAAATTCCCAGTGGTACGTGCCTAACACTGATACATGTCATACACCAAATATGCTTTTAATCTAAATTTTTGTTGCTACATTGCTTTATAATACCAAGAGAATATTAATTATTTCCCCCCCTAAAATATCCTAATTTATTGGCATCATAATCTACCCTAAGCTTAATTATTAGTCGTATCAAACTCCTGCTACAATAAGTGTATTTTGATCAAAACAATTATTTTAACTTAATAAATATAATTAGCGATTTTTTTAATATAATTTAATGATCGATTGGCAACCAAAAATAAGTTGCATTGTATGTCCCTTTGTTGATTATTCTAAACTAATTGTATAATAATTGAAAATGAATTTGTTTTGCAAGGTTCCTGGCACATGGCATTTTAGGTGCACAATTTTGCCTCAAGAAGATAAGATTCCGGCCATTGTCACTCGGTTGACAGAGTTTCATGAAAAGTTCATGGATGAGTTTCGTGATTGAGTACTAATTCTCAGTTCAGTTTTATTCCCCTATAGATTTTAGGGTACCTAATTGAGATATACTAAACGTTGATGGATTTTTGTGCTTTGAGAAACTAGGCTCTCTTAATTGTGTTTCTTGATGAATAAATCTTCTTGTTAATCCATCAACTTATAGATGCATTTTGAATATGACTTGAAATAAATATATATATCTTCATTAGAATAATTTTGATGTACCTCAGTGTATAACTTTTTACACTGTCAATCGAATACAAATCTTTATTTGAATGATTTTTAAGTTAGATATAATGAAATTTAAATTGAAATTTGACTTGCATTCTTAGTTCATATAAATTAAGTCATTTTTTTTCATTCTTATCCTTTCTTTTACCAATTAATTTCCATTCTTGGTCCCAAATATAAAGACATTTAGTTGTCCTAAATATAAACAATAATATCATTCTCAAAATACCTTTCAACAGAGCAAATTCTCATATATATATATAATAGTTTGTAACATTCAATTACTTTTTTTTTAATTATATTAAGAAAATTAAACGAGATTAACTATTATTTTTTATGTATATAATCAATCACTTTTGACTATACTTGAGCAGGAGAGAAAGTATGTTGCATTATTACTTCATATTGAAAATGTATTTAATATTTGTTAATATCGGATACAGACACAATAAAACATATAACTACATTTAAAGTTTATTTTGGTGTTTTTGACATAAAAATAATTAAATAAACACGTCTTTATTAAATATTTGAAAGGTAGATTAAATTAAAATATATGAATGTCACTCCTATGCTACATTAGAGACACCACAAGATCTATTAGTTTATTATATGCCTCTCTGCATGGCAGTGAATAGCCATGTTCATGTAATCTCATGAGTCATGACAGAGAAATCTGAAAAGCATGATACCCTTTTATTTCTTACTCACCAATTATGATTTTTTTCCCTTCTTTTCTGTTCATAAATTCTAATAGAAAAGGACACATGCATGAAAACAAACACATAAAAACAACAATAACCATTACTTTCCCCTTGTTAATTTTCTGCTTCCAGAACTACACTGTACAGTCCATGAATTAAATAGGAGTATACTGTACCTTACTTGAACTTATCTATAGTTACTCTCAAATTCTCTCATTTTTTGTCAATAAGTTTCTCATATCTTAAAATTCTGAACATTGAGTAAATACACAAATTAATCTTTAAAATAATAATCATTGGTCAAAATAGTCTTTAATCTTTGCAAATCAACTGATATATTTCTAAAATTATAAATTATTAATCAAAATAGTCTTTTTGTTATTAGTTTTATCCCTATATATAGGACTCATTAGATTAAATCATACATATTGAGAAAACTAATTATAATATTAAATTTGTTAATATTGTTTTACAAGTTTACCTTTTAAGAAAGACAACTATTTTTTTTAATCGTAATATTTAGTATAAATTGTAGAAAAAATATAATATAATTTAGAGTATATTGAAAATAACTATTACAGTTAAAAAAAAAATCTTATGAAAATGTACAATGAATCACAAGAGAGTTTTCCTATAAGGACAGAGGTAATAATTTTTATATAATGGTACATGTTAATTGCACATATAGAATCCCTTTACTATGATTTCACCATGAAACAAAAACTAATTTGCCTATAAAATTCAGACGTCTTAGAAATTAATTTGTTAATAAATAGTCCTTATACAATTGCACCTAGTATCAAATTTGTCTTTAAAATAACTTAATTTTAAAGACAAATTAATCTCTAATAAATCAACATTGATATAGGATAACATGTAATGTTATATGTCTAAATAATTTACCACATCATACAGCTAACAAAAAAATTATCAACAGGACTATTTTAATGACATTTTATAATGGATTAAATAAGTTTAGTTCTAACTTTTTTTTATACTTGTTAATCTTATAAATCTCATCATTTTTAATTTCAGTTTCTACATTAAGAATTAAAATTGAAAAATATAATATTTGTAAAAACTAACAAGTGTGAAAAATTTATAAAAATTAAAAATAAAATACCACATTTTTATTAGAATTAAAACCTTATTTAACCATTTTATTAATATTATAATTTCACTGTTTTCCAATTTGAAAAACTAAGGATTGAACGCGTGAATGAGTTAAAGGATAAGATTCAAACTTAGAAAAAATGTAAAAAATACTAACTTAACTTATTATCAACATTAATCTATTAAAAAAAAAGTTAAAAAATTGAGCGTCTATTTTGACCAATAGTTACAACTTTTGAAGACTAATTTATCTAATTTTGTCTAATAATGTTATAATTGGAAAAAACAAAATTACAATTGGATAAAAAGTTAAAACATGAAGGGCTAGTGCCAAGTGATTAATATTCAAATAATTATATATTTTTTAATGGTTGTTATTACAAGGGAAGCATCCACATGAGGTGTGCATAGAAAAATGTGAGTTATGCCTATGAATAATCTTTTTAGCATTTTCAGTGGATTTCTCCATTTGTTCCAAATGCTTTTGTCTAGCTGTTTCTCTCCATTCTTCAGCTTTCCTGTGAACCACTGACATCCTCTTCATCAACTTCTCTTCCAGGTTTGATCTCATCTTTTGGATTTTCACCTATAAATTATTATTAATAATAAAGCATGCTTAGTTTCAATTATTTTGAACTTTTATATTCATAAACTTGCTTGGTAATGTGTAATGCTTTATTTAGAAATAGATTTGTGTTTTCAATGATTTTGGGGACTTTGAAACATTTTTTAGTATTATTGAGGTCTGAAAAGACAATATGCCTTGTTTGTTTTTATTGTAATATTAATACTAATTATTAATCTTATGGTATGAATAGAATAGTAGTAGATTGGGCTCTACCCAAAAAAATAGTAGATTGATTCTCCATCTACTATCCAATATCCAGCTGTCAATTTCTTTTTAATAATTCACTAAGTGAAAAAGTAAATAAACAGTGTTTCTTGCATGAAATCAATGTAGAAGGATGAGATTCAAATAACTCATTTATTTTGTGATAATATTTTTAATGATTTTTTAAATTTAGTGTTAATTTTATTTATTAATAAAATAAGAGACGTTTAAAATAAATAACTGTATATTTTTATAAATAATCAAAATGTCAAAAATTTATTTTTATAATTTTAAATAATATAAATTTTATTAATTAATATTTTATCTTCTTTCTATGAAAATAATAAATCTAATAATTTAAAAAGGGGACAATAGGGGACAATGCAATTCTTTTGTTGTTTAAAAATGCATATGACAATTCATATTGTGCCATAATGGTTATATACATTTTATTTTCAAGTTGACATAACTCTAGCTAACTCATACTCTAAGTTTCTCACGAATTTGTGAATGTAATGTTCACATGTGCTCTTCAATATAAGATTAGAAACATTATTGTTTATGGGTTTTTAAGATTTATTTTTAATTTTTTAAATTAGGGAAGCATCATGGTGAGGAAAAATAGAAGTGGAATATTGACTCGTCAAGAAAATAATATTATAATGGTATCCATGAATTGGGTGTGGCTCGAGGAAATAAGCATGTATTTATGTATAATTATGATGGCCTTGGATTCTACATTTGTTAAGGACAAAAGTGTACCCCATGTGAGGTGCTAGTAATTTTAACTTATAAACTATCATAATTTTTAAAGAATTGTTGTGTAAAAGAGCATCTTATATTGTGTTTGAGTCTACTATGATAAAAATTGGTTTTCAAAGAATTAATTTTGTAAAAAAAAATTATAACTAAATGAAGATCGAAGATTAAGTAAAAGTGAATTGAATAAAAGTTTCAAAGCTATAATTTTAAGTTATAATTAATTCTGAGAGCAAAATCAATTTTATTTAAGGATAACCGAACATGTGAAAATCATGTATATCTAGAATTAATGTGTGAGTGTTTGGTTCTAGTTATATAAATTAAAGTGACTTACATTTGATTATCTTTCCGTAAAATAAATTTAAATAATAGATTTAAGTGTAAAATTATGTTTAGAGTCAAATCTACAAATATCTTATCGTCAACTTAAAAGTTATAGAAGCAAAATTAATATCAATTGACCCCATATAAATATGTCAATCAAATTGTGCATCTAAAGTCACTTTTGCTTGTCTTTGTCATTCAATACATTTGTCCATTCTTCTACTACTTGCAATTTCCTTCCTTTAAAACCCATTAAAGGTTTCTCGACAAATATATATATGTCACCGGTTAATAAAAGTTATTTTATATTCTATATTGTTTATGTTTATTTGAAAATTAAAAGACAATGACAAATATCAAAAATTATTTTATATTTTATATTATTTATATTTATTTAAAAATTGAAAGACGATGACAAATATACTTATATCTCTATGTAACTCTTGCTATTGAAATCTGTGTTTAATGGATTGTTGATAAATTTATACTTTGTTGCATTTAATTTGTGTTTCTTTTTGTGTTCATATTTTGTATGGTTTCAGATTTTTTTGTAAAACGTGTAAGAAATTTTATATTCTGAGTACAAATCTTTAAGTTTTAATTCTATATGGACTTTGATATGTTAGTGATCAATTGTTGTGTGCTGAAGTTGTCGCCAGTGTTGGAATTTGATATGATTCCTAATTTTCTCAAACTAAATATTACAGAATTATACTTTACAAGTAATTAATTATATTTTATTTTTATATACAACTTTATCTCCTATCACTTATATTAAGGAATATAATTTAGAATTAGGTCAATAATTCTATTTATATGGTTTATCGTGCCTTCTCTATTTTTTTTAATAGTATTATCGCGTTTATCGTGCCTTCTCTATTTTTTTTAATAGTATTATCGTTGATATAGATTTAGAGGAAAATATGTATGCTCTCTTAAAATATTGAATTTGTTTTGAATGATTGTATACGTAACTTGTTTCAAATAGTATATTTCTTCAATATTCCTAACACATATTTCTAAGGAATATTTGCTTTCTATGATACTTGATTTGATACACCAAAATAGTCTTACATTGTTTTAAAATTGAGGTTAAAGGTAATTTATTAACATTTGCACTCTTGAACCCAGTGAGAGGCAAAATTGTAAGAAAAATTTAAAATTATAAGTTCACCTACGAAATGCGCGAGCCTATATCTAATTCAATTTAATTTAGAGTGAGATAAGAGGTCGAGATCTAGTAATGTGGTCAAAGGTTCTAATGGGGTATAGGGTAAGCAATTTATATCATTAACAATATTAAACAATTTTAACATATTGATATATTGATTGATTGTTATTTATGGCTTAGAATAGTGTTTTGTATCACATTAATGATATTTTCAAGTGGAATTTGAAGATAGGTTAACTAAAAACCATTGAAAACTAACCAAAATTCATGAGAAAAAAGAGGTGGCAATGAAGTACCTCAAGTTTTTTTGACCTAGCTTCTGCTTTAGCATTTTGGAGGTTTATCCATGCTTGGATTTTTGCTTCTTCTCTCTGATACCTTCATCAATTCAAATCAATGTTAGTTCTAGCCAATCAATATAAGATGAAAACATAAAACTATGATATGTAAGATATATATTCATAATGTTATGTATTTATTATTTTTCGTGTAACTTGAAAAATAAAATAGATGTAAATTTAGAGACAAAATTGGTGGTTTTTTCAACACATGTGGTGACACAACGTGATTTTGACAAAAATTATATTTTGAAATTTTAACAAAATCACGGTACTGTCACAATTTTACTAAATTCACTATCGATCCAAACATGCACTAAGCAAAATTGTAAGGTTTAGTTACCTAAGACAACACTTATTCTTCTCCTCTTCTTCCCAATTAGCAGCAATGCAATCAGAATCAGCTTTCAAACTACCATTATGTCTCAAACTTTTCGATATTTCCTTTTCCTCCTCTTCACTTGAACTCCAATTTGATGCAACTAAATCATACTGTGTTCCTAGTTGAAGTTTAGAAAAATGACACTCTTCTAGTTGAATAACATCAACATTGCAGCCATCGGTATTAGATAATGCCAATGGTCCTGATCTACTAGCAGGAGTGTTATGGCGCGCCGGCGATGAACTCTTGAATGGTGTGTGACATCTTGAAGTTGTTGAACTTCCTAATGGAGTCATTTCTGTTCCAACATCTTTGTGTTTAATCTCATGAACTATTTCTGTTAAAGTAGCATCATGCATTGTTTCACAAGCTTGGTTTCTGAATAAGAATCCTTCTTTTGTTGGTTCTGAATATATGAATTTTGGTGAAATTTGCTCTATGCTGTCTGTGAATTTATCTGCATTGCAAATCAATTGTTGTTGAATTAGTAAAATTTGAACTTTTTTATAATGCATGCGAAAAATCATCGCTATTACAAGTTTATCAGCACAATGATTTCCTTCACGAAGAATATGAGAAACATCAAATTGCATCTGCTTAGTTAACAACAAACAATTTGAACTTCATTATTTACACTCAAATTTTAAAAAAATTGTCTGCATCCATAATTTAGGCCGCAACATCAAGGTTTTTTATGCCTACATGATTGCAATCCAATCGCGATTGAGGTCATATCAGGTGTATTTAACTGCAATTCTTTACGATGTCAACAAGAATTTTGGTTCACTATCCATTTTCAGACATGAGCTAATGCTAGATAATTGAAACAAGATTAATAAAAGTTCAACAACTCAATACAATGAGATAAAAATCTTCACTTTTTATTTAATCTTCAACCTACCAACACTTTTGAATCAATGAGAGCTAATCAACTTATAATAAATTGAGAAAATTTTCCAATTTAACTAACATTATGAAATGCAGTTCCAAAACAAGAATGAGACTTAAAGCAAATCAAATTATAAAAGATGAAAAACTTTTAACAAAATAGTAATAAAAAAAATGGAATTCAGAAAAGACAAAAAAAAGGGGAAAAAATTATAAGAATAGCAAAAAGTGTAGATTTTGATAAAAACAATGAAAAAGTAAAATTTTTGGAGTTAAGACAATGAACCAACCTTTTAGTACTATATCTGTTGGAGTTAAGATTCCATTGAAAGCAGCATTAGTGTTATTGTGGTCCAAAGTTGAAGAAGAAGTTTGAAAGTTAGGTACATTTTTTGACACCCTTTTCTCTACAACCCTTGATTTCTCAGAAAAATCTTCCATTTTCTGCTTAAAGTTTGAAGATTCTGATGAAAGTTTTGAAATGTTGTTGTTATGAGCTGGTGAGTCATGACAAGAAGTGCTTATGAGCCATTTTTCAGCATCATCCCATTTAGAAGGAAAAGTCTTTCTTGGAAGATTCTTAGAAGAACTGAAACTGAAAAGTGGTCTACCAGGTGTTGAAGGAGGTTCTAATTTTCTCATGTTTGTTACAGTTTCATTGCTGAATCTTCTGTTTTCTGCATTGTTGTTTGGTGTTGGTAAAGATTTGACAAACTCAGATGTTTCTCTTAGGTTGAGGTTGCATAGTGGATCAATGAAGTCATCAACAAAAGGGTTGTTGTTGTTGTTGTCGTTGTTGTAATAGTCCTTGTTTTTTCCATACAAGTTCATGTTTTTTTTAAGAGGTGAGTCCTAAAAAAAAGAAGAAAGTAATGTTTATGTGTAGGAAGGTGTTGTAATGTGTTATTGTACCATTAAAGATGAAGGTTGAAAGAATTTGTGGCTGGGGAGATCCATGACCTTATTTGGAGAGGTCATTGATCACACTGAGGGAATGGAGTTTCTATGTGTGAAGTGAAGTGAAGTTACTTTTGGCTAGTTTGGTTGGTTTAGTTATGGACTGGGATTCCTTGTACTCATTCATTTACTCTATGCATATCAAATTTAGTAGTTTTAGTTTTTTATTAAAAAATTAAAATATGCATAAGTATATTATTAGCTACGTCAATGTGCATAAGTATTTACTTTTGTTAACTTTTTTTTTTAAAAAGAAATTTAAATGAGATGGATCTCAAATTTTTCCATAATTTGAGAAAACTTTAAAGTTCAAAGAACATATACAATATATAGAGGTGTATTTACCATCGAGTAGTGTTAACTAACAATATCGTCTTTTAAAAATAAACATTAATATGATTTTCATAATAGCGATATTGATTTAATAAAATAAATAAATATACATCTCGTATTGAATTTATATAAATCAAATTATTATCTTATTTATAAAAAATAAAAATAATTATTACCTATTCTTTATAAAAATCATCTATATTAATTTTTTAATAATTTTTAAATAATAGTAAAAAAGTAAAAGTGACAGGTAAATACTATGATGTATAGTGTGAAGAGTGAGTGTGAGTTTGAAGTGAAACAAGATACTGAAGAAGGAAAAAAGTAGATGGACTTAGTTGGAAGCAGAGAGTTATAAAATGAGTCACATGTAAAGGGAACAAAAATACAGTCCTACTTAGTTTGTCTCTCTTTCCTGTGCCTATGTCTATATGCCTATCTCGAGGAGATTGGATTGGATTATGAATAAGACGAAATAAGAGGGATTTTTTTAACAAAATAAACACCATGGAATTCGATGCTTGTCAATATCCTACACTAATACCTCACACATAGCTTCATACACAATCTCTAAAATCTAATTAATTTAACTACCAACAAAATATGCAAAAGAAACTAGTATAAATCCTACATTTTAGACTTTAATATTCTCAACAAATTTTACATAATCACAAAATATATTTTGATTTTTTTAACTAAATAATTAAATTCAAATGGTTAAAGAGTATCCGTTAAAAATAAATTGTTTGAAAGAATTTGAATTTGAATTTGAATTTTAGTTAGAGTAATTCTTAATCCTACATTATTTGTTTGACTTAATTGCACTTTTGGTCTCACTATTTTAGATGAATCGCGAAAATAGTTCTCCCATTTTATTTGTCCTCAATTTTGGTTCTCCATTTGAGTCCAAATCATGATAAGTTGTCATTTTTTAATGATGTGTCAAGAAAATAGTGACGTGACATTCATCTATGTGAATTAAAAGCCATTATTATATTATTCAAAAATTTAAAACAAAAGCCAAAATTAAAAAACATATCAGCCCCAATTCAACGCAAATTAGCAACGCACGTGAACCCTAAAATCAAAAATCGACCAAACCTTCATCTTATTATTCATCTTCGTTTTTCTTCTTCATCATCAATATGTTTCATCTGTGTTCTTCTTCATCTGTGTTCTTCATCAACTGGAGGTGATTTCGAGTTCTCTCCATCTTTGCTGACGAAATAAGATCCAAAGTTTTGTGCTAGGTATGTGATTTTAGGGTTTTCGCTTTGTTTTATTATTAACATTATTAAACTTTGTATTCAACTTTGATTTTAGGGCCAAAATTATCTCTACAGTTTTAATAGAACTCCATGCCTTTTTAATAATGTGGTCCATATGCTTTGTTGTATTATTGTGTGGCCCATGTGTAGTTTGTTTTAGGCTTAGTTTGACTGAGTTATTCAATGATTTGTTTTGTGTAGACCAGCTAAAGTCCACATAGTTAGGTTAAGAATTAACCATGGGGGTAGTTTTGTAAATCTCACAGTGAAGATGTATGTTTGTGCCCAAATGAATGAGATGAATTGGTCTTGGGATGTAGACTTAATGTCCCACATGCAAATTACTAAATTGGTCAAAAGTTTAGGATATATGAATATTAAATATTTGTGGTACCAACATCCCAAGTACTCATTTACACGTGGGCTTAGACCTTTCAACAATGATGATGATGTAGTAAAGTTTATTGAAGATGTCAAAGGGTTCAATGTAATTGAAGTATTTGTGTAACACTATATAGACAATCCCATTATTAGTGAACAAGTTCAAGCTGAAGCAGTTCAAGCTGAACCAGAATATGAACCAGTTCAAACCGAACCAGATCAACCTGAATCTGAAGCAATCCATGTTGAAATTGGACAAGGAGCAGATGAAGATTATCTAAGTGAAGAAGATGAAGACTATATTGATAATTCAGATGATGAAGATGATGATATGGGGTGAGTTATATGAGGGTGAGGATTGGGACTAAATTTATGAAATACGAACTGATATATTTATTAATGTTGTAAGTGATGAAAATTCATATGAAAGACATGCAAACCCAAGAGGAAACCCAAAGCCTAGTTCTGCAACTGATTTTTGAAGAGAATGGTGTGAATTCTGATGATTTAGATACTCCACCAGGCAGTAAAGTTGATGAAGAGGATATTAGGAAATTTCCTAAATTTAACCAACCTAAAAATGGTGATGAAGTAAGGTTTGAGTTGATCCTAAAATTCAATACAAAAGAGTTGATTAAGAATGCCATTAAATATTTTGCAATAGAGACTAAGAAAAACTTATATTTCAAAAAGAATGATGGAAAAATAATGATTGTTAGGTATGATCCAGAATGTCCATTTTACATGAGGATTAGTAAGAGGACTTCAGACGAATATTGGCAATTAGTGCGTTTCACATATGATCATACATGTCAAAGTAGGGCAACAAACAGACAAGCTAAGACTGAATGGCTTGCTAAGAAATTCGTTCCTATGTTGAGATATACACCTAAAATGACACTCAAGGGATTGATTGTTAAAGCGCTTGATAAATGGGGTGTGAAGTTGTCTACATACCAAACATATAGAGCCAAAGTAAGAGCCATATAAATGATTCAAGGTACTCAAAGGGAGCAATATGCACATTTGAGAGGATATGTGAATGAACTTAGGAGATCAAATCCAAACTCTACGATTATTATTAAGTGTGGTATATTTGATGTTGGACCAGTTTTTGAGAGAATATATGTTTGGAGGCTTGTAAGGTTGCGTTTGCTAATACATGCAAGCCTTTAATTGGGTTTGATGCTTGTTTCTTGAAGGGAGAATATGTCAATCAATTAATAGCTGCAATAGGTAAAGATGAGAATAATCAAATTATTTCCATTGCATATGCAGTTGTTGAAGTATAAACAAGATACTCATGACAATAGTTTATGGATCTTGTACTGGATGACCTCAACAATGTTCAGAATATGCAATATGCATTCTTTTCAGACCAGCAAAAGATATGTATGCTGAAGTTTTTGAATCATTTTTAACATTATGCAATATGATTTGTCCTCTTACAATATTCTGAATTGATTTTTCAACATTAGCCCTATTGAATTATTATGAACATATCTTTTAATACTATAAAAGTTAAATTGAATTAGCTATGTTGAACTGATTTGTTAACATTATGCAATTTAAATTGAATTAACTCTGCTGAACTGATTTTTTAACATTATGCAATTTGAACTGAATTAGCTCTACTGAATTATTAGGAACTGATTTGTTAATATTATGCAATCTAAATTGAATTAGCTCTGTTGCACTAATTTGTTAACATTATGCAATCTGAACTGAATAAGCTCTGGTGAATTATTATGAATTGATTATGGGGCCAGTACTTGCCATTGCCAACATTGGGGCTCATGTGGAACATCGATTATGTGTTAAATACTTGTATGGAAATTGAAATAAAAGTATCCCGAATGACATATGAAAGAACCTCTTTGGTTGGCAACAAGGGCTACGGTGGTCCAAAATTGAGATAAAGCAATGCAAAAAATTAAGAGAGTCGATGAAGATGTTTGGAAATACATGATACAACTCCCACCATCTATGTGGACTAGGTCTGCACTTCGCACGGATACGCAATGTGACCTCTAAGTAAATAACATGTGTGAGACTTTCAACATGGTTGTATTTCAGTATAAAGATAAGCCTATCATAACATTACTTGAAGGCTTGAAACATTACACTACAGCAAGGATTGTCAAACAGAAAGAGCTCATGCTACAATATAGAGGCAATATATGTCCTAAGATTCAACAAATATTAGAAAAGACAAAAAGAGGAACTGAGGGTTGGTTCCCAACTTGGCATGGAGATGATGATTTTAACTTGTTTAGTGTCACAAATGGTATATACACTTATACAGTAAATCTACACACAAAAACTTGTGCTTTTCATAAGTGGGATTTGACCGGTATTCTGTGTTGTCATGCTCTTGTTTGTATATGGCATAACAAAGCTGATCCAGAATCGTACGTTTCACCTTATTATAGGTTTGAAACTTGATTTTAACTGCATATTTGTATTGTTGTAGTTCAACTTCTTTTCTGGTTCTATTCTAAAATAGGTTCTGGATGTTTTTTTTACATATTTCAACTCTAGTTCTATAAAACAAAATGGTTCTGGTTTTGTGTTTAACTTCAGTTGCATATTTCAACTTTAGTTTTTAGCATGTTGTTCTAGTTTAATTCAGTTACATAATGAAACTTCAGTTCTAAAATAGGTTATGGTTATGTTTTTAGCATGTTGTTCTCGTTTTGTTTTTAACATGTTTTTACATATTGGTACTAGTTGTTGATGATTTTAACATGTTTTTTTACATGTTTTTGCTTCAGATTTAACTGCATATTGGTACTAGTTGTTGATAGTTTTAACATGTTTTGTTTACATATTTATGCTTCAGTTTTAACTACCTATTGGTTCTTGACATGTTTTTGGTTCTTTAAATAGGAAAATAAACTTCTTGACATGTTACTCTTACATTGTAATGTCATCAAATGGACCAAAACTTTGACAAGTATCAAATGGACAACTTATAAATCCCTCAATCCTGAGGAGAGCACCGAGTAGACCAAAGAAAAAAGAAACAAGTCTAATGACAAGGCAAAAGGTTCTAACATATTACCAAGACAATTTGCAATTGTGAAATATAAAAACTGTAGAAAACTTGGCTACAACACGAGTACATGCAAGGGTAAAAGTGTTGCAGATAGGGAGATACCAAAAGGTGGAAATAACGTCAATAGAACAAAGAAAGCAAATACAATAAGGGTTTGAGGAGATGAGGGAGAAACACTAACAATTTTATCTCATGATTCACAAGCTCCACAAACTCAAGATTCACAAATCAATTGACGGAACTAAACTTATGAATTTTATTTTGGTTATTATGAATATGTAATGATACTTCGGAATTTTATTTAGTAATCCAGTAGTTAGTATGACCTCTTTTTGGACCTAAGTTCCGATGGAATAATTATTTTGTAATGCAATAGTAAGTAATGATGGAATGATGTACTGATTGTTACCTAAATTTTGATTATTTTGAAACCTAGATTCTGTTTATTTTTACATGGCAGTAAATTTAATATGTAATGCAATAATATGTTTATTTTAGAACCTAAATTCTGATTATTTTGACATGACAGTAAAATTAGTACATCATCTTGAATGAACAAATTTGTTTGAGCATTAATATTAGGCAAGTGCATTATATCTTTAATGATATCAAACTAGTGGGAAATTATTTGAGCAAATTGCACTAATACAATGATACAAAACTGAATTATTGAGATATAAAAATAGACAATTGCATCACAATAATACCAATTTCATTTCATAATAACAATCTTATTCATTCAAATTTGATTATATTACACAATGACATTACAATTTAAACCATAAACACCTTAAATTACATCATTACAAAACACCATTAATCCAATCATTTTAATTACTTCAACATTACAATAACCAAAGGAACAATAATTAATAGCCATGAAAGTGTCAGAAAACCTCTCATTAGTTTCAACTTCAACTTCAGTTTATCATCATAATTTTGTCACATTGTCTTTCTTCGTGAATTCACCATTCATTTTCATCAAAAACATAATAACTTATTTTGCTCGTTTTACCATTGGCTCATCAAACCAATCAAAAAAATTGTAAGGTTTTTTTACCCTTTAACTGAAACAAAATAACAAAAAAAAAAAATTGAATCTTCTTTCAATAAATTTTCATAATCTCAAAATAATACAACAAAAAATAAAATCTAAAATTTTGACAAATAGTTACCTTATACAATCCACAACCATGAAATCTTCAACCTGAATTTTCAGTCGTCCAAGAAGTACACAAAGGAGATTCAAGTCCATACAAACATTCTCTCCTTCTAATTCTCAAATGAGAATTGTTGCTTGTAACTGAATACGAACGAGAAGATGTTTTTTCTCCCAAAAAACACAAGGGACAAAGGAAGAAGAAACGAACCAGATGAAGAAAAAAAAAAGAAACAAAAGAAGAACAAAGGATGAAGACGAAGAAGAACACAAATGAAGAAGACGACGAAAAATACTGATGAAGAATACGAATGATGAAGAAGAAAAACGAAGATGAAGAAGAGGATGAAGGCTTGGTCGATTTTTTATTTTAGGGTTCACGTGTGCTGCTGATTTGCATTTAATTGGGACTGATATGTTTTTTAATTTTGACTTTTGTTTTAAAATTTGAAATAATATAATAATGGCTTTTAAAAACATAAATTGTATTTTTTTAATTTTAAATAATATAATAATGGTTTTTAATGCACATAAACGTCTATTACATAACAATTTTTTGACATGTCATTAAAAACACGACAATTCATGATGATTTGGACCCAAATTCTATTTGGAAGATCAAAATCGATGACAAAAAAAATGAGAGGACTATTTTCGTGATTTATCTAAAATTGGAGGACTAAAAACACAATTAAGCCTATTTATTTTTTATGAATTATAAATTATTAGAGTCTTATTTCTTTAAGAATTAGATGGTAAATATAAAAATATTTTTTGTTTCTTAAGAACATTAAAAATAAATTGTTTTCCTTAATAAACATCATATAAAATAGGTATTCCTATTGTTGAGTAAAAGACTTGAGTGTTTATTGATAAAGGTGAATATAAGAGAAAATTTAATAAATAAAATTAATGTACGTAGTCTAAATTTTGTATCATCATTTTTATGGATAAACTTTTTCTTACACTTGAGATAGAATGTAACATTCAAATAAATAGTGATATACATTTGACCAACTACATTCATTTAATATGTAATAATACTGAGTAATTGGTGTGATCTAATTAATAATTTTTTTAGGCAATGGTTGGATAAAATGTTTAAATATCATAATTATAGAATTATAAAATAAATGATATACACGCACATGATTCATTTAAACACTAAAAATATGAAGTTTTATTGTAGATCCTCTGATAATTTATGACATTATAATATAGAATATAATATTATATTTATTAGGATGATCTAAAAAGTCGTAAATCTATTTATAAATATTAGATTTTTTGAATTTAGATCTCAATGAAACATAAAGTCAAAAAAAATTAGTTGCATGGATATTATTTGATCAAGACTATAAATTTGAAATAAATTGATTCCCATTACACATTTATCTAATTGTATTTAAATAATTTTTATTATTAATTTAAAATACGAATAATCATTAATATGAATAAATGCATCATGCAGATATTGAATAGAATCCAAATATTGGAATAGAGGATTTCAAGTGTCTAACTAAAAATAGTAGGAAGATTGTAATCAATATTTAGAATTACAAGGATGAGCACATGTCTAACTTTGTCATTCTAAAATTGCTTAAATCTTTCCATAAAATGTCATCCAAATCATTGAAGATTACTTTGTGTCCAACCTACGATTTTTGACTTATTAGATTAATTTTTTTTCTTTGGTTTCACATTGGGCTTGCTTGCTTTGAGAAACATTAGTTGGATGTTGCAATAGACCACATTTCTCAAAAATCTTAAAAAATTATCACATCGAATCCTTTGGGGTGTACACACACGATATAATTCATTCACTCTAATGTAACAAGTTTGAGTATCCTTTATAAAAAGTGAATTTTGTACTAAATAATATATTAACTATTATTATTATTTTAAAAGAATATAAGTTATTTTATGTTTATCTATCATAATAAAATTCACTTTTATAAAACAATATAGTTATAAAAAAAATGAAAAATTTCTAAAAATAACTTTCGGTTGAAGTATGTTTTAGATTATTTTTATATTCTATTAAAAAATAATAAACACATGAAAACTTTCAAAAATGAAAAGTGATTAATTTTTTACGAAAAAAACTGTACACACTAGTTCTAAATAAAAAAAATATACTTATAAAAAAAAACATTAAAACATGTGGATAGATTAAGAGGAGAATGGATATATATTGGTTTAGATAAAACCCATACCATCCTCAATTTATTATTTTATTTCCTCAAATAGCAATGATTTGATCTTAACCATTGATTTCAAAAATCATACCAAATTATAATTTTGACAATTGATTTCAAATATCAAAACATGTTTCCACCAATGGACCCATTTGTTTAGTGTCCAATTGAAACAGTGCCTTGCATTATTAAAGAAACACGTATAGTACTTGCGTATGCGACTCATCCATTGATGTACGTGCAAACTTCTATTATCCAATTGGCTATTTATTTATTTAACTAGTCTTAATTTTATTCTCTAATTTCTTAAGAGATTTGCTAAGATTCTTCTTGCCTAGAAAATGCTAAGTTCTACATAACAAAATTAATCTTTAATTTTATTCTCCAATTTCTTAAGAGATTTGCTAAGATTCTTCTTGCCTAGAAATGCTAAGTTATCCTCCCTATTTCCTTTTGAAGTTCTAATAGTTAAATAAAATTGGATTTCATTCATAAAAATCCATTTCATTGGACGAGACTCTCCATTCATATATAATTGCACAATTTAATAATTTTGACAATATTAAACTCAAATACAACTTTAATATCCACCCCACATGATGAATATGTATATATACGTTGATTAAATTGTAATTGATTAATTGAAATAATATATTAACCTATTTAAAATATAATTCAGTAAAAGTTATTTAAAAATATTTCACTCGATTCGTCCACTAGAGATAAAATGTATATGATATCTATCCATTATTTTTTTAACAGATGCATCTCAATCCAATTCATCTATTAAATTTTATTAAAAATTATAATTTTTTTTTAAAAACTGTTTATTATTTAAAATATAAAGATTTAAATATTTATAACTAATTTAAATTTTTTATTTATGATATATTTAAAATATAAAGATTGTTTATCATTTAAAATACAAGGATTTAAATATTTATAACTAATTTAACTAATTCAAAAAAATAGTAAAAGTGGTACATTGAATTTCATTCAAAACAAGTTACGCAATGGATTTTCAAAATATCATAGATGATTTATTTTAATACATACATTAACAATTTTATTGTGTGTTGTTTAGAGTAGATAAATTTATTTCAACTGGCATCTGTACCTCACACAAATTATCATACAAAATTTAACTCTAATAAGGTTATATTTAATTCCGGACATATCATACAATATAAAACTCAAATACAATTTCAATATTTCATTACTATTGAATTTACATTTATACTCTCAAATGTGGTTTTTTTTTTGAAATGTGTACTCTATATACACAGTAATATTTTATTGATATATAAAAAATAGTTATTATATATATATATATTTAATTTAGTTATTTAATTTATAAGATAAATAAACCTTAATATTTTAATTAAAATTTAAATTAAAAATAATTATTTAAAATTATCTAAAATTTCATAAGGAAAGGATGAGACATCTATCTTGTTTTGATCTTATAATCGTCTGAATTTAGGGATACCTATTTTGTTATCGTGGGATGCAATAATGATGAGGCAATGCTTCTCATACAAGAAAATGATTTAGACGATAAAACTACACCCCACTAACTAATAAAATCAGAGAATATTTTGTTTTCCTATATATCTACTAGGAATAGAGAATCTGTATTCCTCACAATCTTAATTCCTCATTTTTTTGATCGTAAAGTATACTTTCATTATCACACACTCATAAAGTTCATATTTATTTAATTTAATGCATAGTCAGATTCAATGTTTGGTGTAGAAAATTCCCTTTCAACAACAAATATATAAATGCCAAGTGTAGCACGATAATACGTATAACATATTTTTCCATTTCTATAACGACTTTAGTGCACAAATAAACAATGATATCGTTAGAGGTGGGGGTTTTCCACTAATCGATAAAAATGATGAAATATGATAATATATAATCATAAAAAAAATAAACATAAATTTATTTATAAATGTTAATTAAATTTTAATATTTTATTTATTTTAAATATTTTCTATGTAATTTAATATATTATAATTATATGTGATTTTATGATAATATTTATTATTATTTCTACATTAAAAAAGACATTGATGTTGTCATCATTTTTATTATAATTATATATATATATCTTCTCGAATGTCCAACCGCTAAATTGATCACTTAGTGTTTTGCTATCTCATTCGAGTTGTCATAGATTTCAACCACAAACACAAAAGATGTGTATCATATATGTATGTCACTTTACCTCAATTTAATAATAAAGACCACATTTTATGTTTTTGCAAGATAAAAAATCAATAGTAAAATTAATAGGTTATGTAAACAAAGGTATCCTGGCAGAATTGCACAATTTCGATAAGTAATTTAGATTCGTTTGAAATTAATTAACATTTTCCAACATATGCTTTTCATAAACATCGACTAGAGATGAATGTCAATTGATACGTTTTGTTTTTTTTTTTTTGAGTTTGTATAAAATTAATATTTTCTATTTTGATCTTAGAAGTTAAGTTCAAATTTGAAATAAAATATTTAATTTAATAATACTGATATTTGTCATTTAAATTGAAGTTTAAAAATATAAAAATAATATTTTTAATAAATTTTTATTTGACAATAAAATAAAAAATAAA
>JBBPBS010001102.1:4983898-5011999 GCA_037974835.1 Cicer judaicum | reverse complement strand
ATATAATAAAATAAAGGTAATTTTAAATTAAATATATTTTTAATTACTATATAATTAGGACATTTCAAATTTAATATCTAAAAATTCTATTCACTTCTAATTTTTATTATGATTTTATAAAAACTAAAAATATAATTCTTTTATAAAAAAAATTAACTTTTCAAAATAGAAACTAAAAGAGGTAAAATTTCAAAATTTTATAAAAATTAAAATTTATTTTATATTTTTTTAATTATTAAAATTACACTATTTTATTAAAAATTTAATTTTTAAAATTGAAATATAACTTTCAAAATATTTAAAACGGCACTAATCAAAATAATGAGAACAATAAAAATCTTCCATTTTCAAAGCATTCTTATTGTTCGACTATCAAAAATAATAGCCTGATATTAAGGGTAAGGATTACTTGACATGTACGGTGTCATATCATGATATCAACAATTTTAATTTAAATAAAATTTTATATATACAATTTATGTAATAGTATCTTTTAATTCGAGTGTAAATTTTATAATATAAATATGGGTTAAAGTTATAAAAAATATCGTAATTGAAATTTGATACCCAATTGATCCTAAGTGATATTATAATATCTTCTACCAGTTTGAGTTCCCCGGGTAACACAATAATTTGGCTCCCATGACTTTATCTTCTACCAGTACTAAATTAATTAATTAATTAATGCATCGTGACAAGACATGATGCACAATAATTGATTTATATTATATAAACAAAAGTAGACAAAACCAATGCTTATTATTATTAACAAAAGTAGACAACCATTTCATTTCATTTCATTTTCCTTTTTATCTTCTCTTCTTTTCTTGCTCCTCATCCTTCACATTCTTCAACAATTTAATTGATGGCTGTTCACTGCAATTCTTTAGCTCAAATCCCAATTCAGAAATATGGTTCATTTATAAAATATTCAAACAATTTGTTGATGTCTAAACAAAGCTATGCTCCACACAAAAAGTCATCAATTGGTCCAGTTGTTTTGAGAATCACAGCATCTATCAAGAACAAGGTTAACATTTTATTATGTCTTTCAATTTTTGTTTGAAAAGGGTTATGTTTCTTAATTATTTTCTCATATATATGATCAATTAATAATAAGATCTACTAAAAAGAGTTGAATTATTTAAAAAAATTAGAGACAAATAAACATAAAATTTGTCTCTAATTCTATCAATTTTTTTATCTCAATTTTTATTGATAATTTGATTTTTTTTGCTTCTTCTTAGTAGAAACTAGAACTAGGATTAAGAAACTACAACTCTTAATTGATGTTTATTTTTATACTAAACAGGTTTATGAGGATGAATCTCAAGGCATAATTTGCTACCAAGATGAGAGTGGAGAAATAATTTGTGAAGGATATGATGAAGGACCATCTTATAAACAAATTTCAAGACCAACTCATAACCCAAGGTAGAAAATATATTTTACCCAAACCTACTTCTTATATTAACTCCATCACTAAAGAAAATAAATAAACCAAATATACACTCAACTAAAAAATTGTGTTATTTCTCACCTCTAATTTTTTTTATCAAAAAAAATAATTTTTTTGTATACTTTTCTCACTAAAGGAATTTTGTTAGTGTCAGGGATGCTGAAATCATAAATCTTCTAAAACAAAGTTGGTCTCAGATTATTGCTAGAGGTGAAGAAATTGATCATGCAATTGAAGGTGGTTGTTTACAAGAGGATTTAATTTGAATCTCAAAGTAAAGGATTGAATATGTTTAACTAATAATCAATTTGGGCCTTTTGTTACACCCATAGCTTTGAAGAATGTAATAGAACTATGTTTTTTTTTTTTTGACTAATATAATAGTATGTATTATAATTGTGAATAGTGAGTCATATAGCACATGTGTAGTGGGTTAGTTCCTACAGCACATTTTTTATTTTACATGCAAGTTGTACAAATTAATAATAGCAATGTTTTTCTCTATTGCTTTTTTTCCTCAATTATACTTGCTTAATACAATTTTAGGTTATTTTTTATGAAAGAAGAAGACAAATGAACAATGACTTCATAATTATATCGCATAAAAATTCCTTGGGATGCCTATACTGAAATCTAAAACAAATCAATTTTCTATTTTAAATTAATATTAAAAATAAATTAACAAGGAAATACTTGATATCACTACAAAGTAATTGAAATATAAATTTATGTGGTTCTATAACTTAAGATATGCATAAACAACAATAATTTTCTCAAATTCATACATTAAAAAAAATATCTGTTATAATAAAAAAAAATATATTTTATGTTATGAACAACACGAAAAATATGCACGTAAATTTTGCCTAATTGAAATTTGTGAAGAAAGTATCCATTGAAAAATGGAAATGACTTATTGGGATTGATATAGTCAACTCACATTTTTCACTTTTCAATGCTTTTATAAACTAGAACATAAGTAGAGAGTCAAGTCATTCATTTAACTTCCCTTATAAACCCAATTTTCACCTCTACTAACTTTCCATTTGCTTTTCACATTTCACGACTTATCTTTTGTTCCCACTAAGCAATTAACTTAATTTTTGGATCTATGGCCAAACAAAGAGAAACATAACGGATTTTGATTCTCCCATATTTAAATTTAACACGACGAGATTATGTTGATAATTTTACTATTAAAATTCATTAGAGTCTGCAACTTTAAAAATTTATATAAGTGAACCTCAATGAATTTTAAAGGCGAAATCATCAAAATAACACTTTCATGTTAAATTCAAATATGAGAGTATCTAAATCTAAACAAAAGTGGGATCCAAACTCCGCATGTACAATGTTGTCTTGTTTGTGCAAACAACTCAACCCACTGTTTCAACATTTGTTTCCTATCTTGAAGAAGATGAGCTATCCATTAAGTCGTGGTATCTTAAATCAATTAATCACTTCAAGGATGTAACAACCACAAACTTCTAAAGCATTTAGGATTGATGTGACTAATATAACATTGTATGCAGAAAGAAAATCCACAACCAAAAACTTCAACAAGATATCGAATCATCAAATTTCAAAATCTCAAAATCTATGAAGTACGAATACTAACACAGATATCAAATTTCACTAACACATCAACATCATAATACTTTGAGAAAAACGAATTAACTTAATGTAATCAAGATATCTTAGTCGGCCACCAAATCACACATTCCATTAGAAGTGTGCTACAAAGACCAGAATCCCCAAAGTTATCTGAAGTCAAGGACATGGTTATGGCAAATGAAATTTGAGATAACTCAAAAGCAAGTCTCAAAAATTATACATGTATATAACTTGATGCTGAAAACATGACTATATGTATTTTGTACATAGATTTTCATCCAGAGGTCATCAAATACTATTACCCCAGACAAACACCATGTGGCTTCTAACAAGCCCCCTCTGTGTGTATCTTCTAACAAATAATTGATATGACCGAATTACAATTCAACCAAAAGAATTCCTATATATAATTGCAAAACCAAAAACAAACAAAAAATATAGGGGGAATTGATTATTCCCAAAATGAAAGTAGTAAAATTTACAAAAACACATGAAAGAAAGAATCATTCAGCTAAAGTCCTAGACTGTTGTGTTGTATTGTTTTCTTCACATAAATCACTTTGAGAAAGACTAGGAATAATAGATGGGGGAGACCACTGATCTGGAAGCATGAGAAAGTAGGTGGTCATTGCTTTTCTGAACCTTTTCTTGTATTGTTTTGGTGATATAACTGTTGGTGATGTGTTCTTTGGTCCTCCAAGGATTCCAGAAGCTTTCACCCATGTTTCAAGATGTTTGTCCCATGTATATTGCCTCATGAAATCAATTATTCCAAGAACTAACTCATGCTTCTCTTCATCCACACCAACAAGTAATGAATAGTCCATTACATCAACTGACTGCAAAACAGGATAACATACGCATGCATGTTAGATAGACATAAGATGATATGCAAATTACATGAATAGAGTCCTGAACAGTGTGTGTTTGGTTTTACGGTGGTAAAAGTGAGTTTAAAGTAAAATGATTTATGCATGGATATGTTTACGTGAAAGTCAGTTGAAGAAAAAATTTGAGTGTGAAAAATCAAGTTTAGAAGCAAAAGCTACAAACCCTATATTCAAATTAAAATCAGTTCTAATCAAGAACATCCAAACATAACATAGTATACGTTTGGATGGTGGTGAGTTTACCAAAATCACGGTGGCTCACCGTGATTCTGCAAATCTCACCGCAAATCCAAACATGCACAAAATCAATTTTAATTCTTCAAGATCCCATTTCGGTCTCCCAAATATAAATCCAAACATGCACTTAGTGTGTAAGAATAGCACAGATCAAGTTTTGAAACTTACTGCAAGAAAACCAGTATCATTCCAGACAGCTCTTTCTAACAATCTTTTTGCCTTGTTTCCAACAAAAATAGGAGAAGTTGGCATTGCTTCAATCAAGTTCTGGTCCAGAAGAACTTTGTTTTTCCCTGTACTATCTGGATTATACCGAGACCTGGAAGATCCTTTGAGATCATAAAGTCGTGTCACAGTCCTCCTAAATAGAAGATTCTCCATAACCAAAACATCCATCCTTGACTCTTTACCTCCTTTAAGATGCTTCGACGTAACCTTTTTCCAATAGAATGCCATCCAAAAATTATGTGGTTAAGATGATATATGTATTCATATTCAAGTAAAACAAAATACAGAATTATAAATTAACAATCTAATTACCAATACATTCAAAGAGATGATTTATTGCATGATCGTTCCCCGTCTTTTGTTTTATTCATCATACCATTTAAGAAGATATTCGTTGCTTTTTATTTGTTGTTTTCAAAGTTCAATGCAATATTAACTATTACTTTGTCAATAATATCATTAACTATTTATTGCAGATAAAGAAATGAGTGGAATGAGATAATAGATAGTTAATGGTATTATAGGAAAAAGACACATAATTTCATCAAAAGTAACAAAACTTATTAGTTGTCTTAGTTCGTGTAAATAACCTTAAAACGACCATAGAGGGAGTAATAAAACTTCACAACTAGACTCAATAGTTTCGATCGTTGCCAATGAAATATGATGACTTAGTTACTTCAACATTTGAGGCTCTAAGAACAAAACTATAAAAAAATATTAAAGCATAATAAAAGACAAGTACCTGGTATATGCCAAGAATCTTGGCCAGGCATGTTGGACTTCCAGTTCCTATGGATTCAGAAAGGTACTTGAAGTATTCGGGACCAAATTTTATGAATGATTCGAGCTCGGTTTTGGTAACTTGTTTGATGATAAATCGATCATCCAAGGTTTTTGCAAAGAATACATTACTCTTCCCACCTTGAGCTCTCCATTTCTTACATCGACTCAGAGACCTTATATAGTCGAGCTCTGAAGGACAACAGACTCTTCTTAAGGCTTCAAATCGCTTCGCATAGTAACCAGTCACGGAATATTTTACCTTGCCAAGGGGACCATCTTCTCCAAAGGAAACTCTTGCATGCATAGCTTTTGTATACAACACCGGGTCCAATATTGACGAGTTACGAGAACCAGATATGGACAATATCATATCCTCTATCGACCCAAAACTTTTCTGAGAATCAAAAGCATTGTCATCAGCAGATGAAAACGACTGGAAGGCACCGGACTCAGAAAAATATGATGAGGCCAACTCAGAACCTTCTTTTGGTCTGTCTCCTTCATCCGATAATTGGGAATGATATTCTGGTGACATCAAGGCATATGCTATAATACTCGAGGGTTCATCATCATATATTGGAATTACAGTATCATTAACACCAATCGGAAGAAGCATCCTTGCCCCACCTTGGAGTTCCAGCTTCCCGAAAGATGATACAAAAACAGGATTATAGTCGACCAGTGTTTCAAACTTCTGGCTACTAGCAAATAAATTCTTGTTAAATTGGCGATAGAAGTTTACAAACGGCATTCCTAACCAACTTAAAGAGTCTTCCATACTATCATGACCTTTAGAAGCATAATAGATACTCTTGGAGCCATTCTGGTCTTCCGTGCGATCCCCGAGATAGTATGTTTCTCTTTGTGTAGTGGTCGTCAAAGCATCTGCCATAGATATATCAGGGTTAATTACGGAAGTGCTTTCCTTCTGAGTTCCAATTCCTGAGTGGTTTTCACCTGTCCATTTTGCATCAAGTGTATCAGACAAACTAGGTACGACAGGAAATGGGCCTTCAGAGAGAGCTCTGCGAACACCCCATTCAAGTTCTAAAAGGTCAGATTGGTCATTTATGCTTTTGCTGATCGAAAGATTAGGTTGTTCTTCTTTCTCGTTTTGCTTATTTTTGGCCATGTCGATTTCTTGATGAAATGCATCTGACTGCTTCGGATCACTGTGAATGGAGTCAACACTATTGAATCCCCTTCCTGCCAAGGAGACCGCAGTCGTCAAACTTTCATCTATAGGAGGTATTTCCTTATCCTCTGAAATTGAACAAGTTTCACTGTTGGAATTAGATAAGCTGGCTGCATAAATAAGGCGGTTATCCCACATATATGATTGGAAAAGCAACTGCCTCCACAGTCGATTGATTTCCAGAATGTCGATCCCAGGTTGGCCATTTCTCTTTTCTTGGTTCATAATCTTTTCAAGAGTTTCCTAAGTAAACAAAAGAGAGGACCATTTAACCACAAGCCTTTCAAGACATGTTTATGTTGCTTCATCAATAGAGTTTAATAAAAATTCCACCTTATTTAGACTGCTAGCATAACAAGACTCCTATAACAATAAGATGATACATATCATAATTTTCTAAAACAAGAACGTTCTTATATGACTCTTACGACTAAAAGTTAGTGAAAAAAATTAATCATTGTAGTTAATGAATGAAGCTATAAACTCAGGTATAACTACCGAGGACCTGACCTCAAATTCCAGTTTCTCCTTTTGCAACATCCCCTCCAGTTCAGCAACTTGGCGTCTTAATTCAGGTGTTTTCTGGCCGCTACTGATTTGGGATGCGCTAGATCTTTTCTCTCCAATTTGACTAAGACCATTGAGTATTTCAGAGAATAAAAGCTCTGCTCGGTTGACCACCTGTAACAACCAGAAATTAGGTTCACTTTCGTACAACGAAATTATAAAATCCAAGGCTTCAAATATCAAACCTCATTTGATTCTTTCTGTATCCAATCCTGATTCCCATAATCAAAATTCAGTTTGTGTGGTGGAAGGTAGACTGAGTGAACATCAATTGATGCATATCGAAAACAAGCAACCATTTTCCCAAATCTGCAAGAGAAATAAGAGTGTGGTTGAATTAATGCATCCCACAAACAAGGTCATAAGATTCCTTCTCTTACTTACAGGTTGATACAAAGAGTCTAATAAATATACATTGACAGTGTAAATAAGTTTTATACATATGTTCAAACTTATTTCACCATCTTACCAGTGCAAGATGGTGAAATATGACAATATATATGCATAAAACTTATCTTACATTGTTCGCACATAGTTATTAAACACGCAAAATATTTTTCAAATTTAACCAATATTATCTTACATCATGAAGTTCATTACCAATAAAAAGGAGAGCAAGGCCACATACATGACAATTTTGTTATAAATATATAAGAAGTGGACTATATATCACCAGAGACTATAATAATTACCCATAAAAACGAAGACAATCTCTGTGAAGAGAATGGCCACAGCTTGCCACCCTGCTGGCTGCAGCATGGTTTGAGAAACTGAGCTCCAAAAATTTTCCAAACGATAAACCCCAAGCAGCATCAGACATTACTATTCTCTGTGTGGCAGGAGGAAAGCCGTTGATTCTTGGACACCGCAAGCACCTATGCCACATCCAAATCTTTCCCTCCCTTTCACCAGGAAGGATAATTTCTGGTAGTTTCTTGACCGATATGGTAAGTGTTCCCTGTCGATGAGTATAACAATGCACATGTGCTTCCGATGGCATATCACAAGAATGACATCGATAACCCTGGAAAGTAAAGACATTTATTATAGTAAAAGGTATTTCCTTAGTTCTAACAAAATCACATTTATTCACATAGCAGACAATTACCTGATCAAATAAATGGTCCCGCAGAAACCGACCCAATGGTTTGTCAAAGCTTCCATAGTATTTAATTCGAAATAGATGCGACCTCTCACACACAGTTCCTTTCCATACGCACCGGGAGGACAAAGACACCAAAATGCTTTGATGGTCAGAGGGAGATGGGGGAAACTCTTCTTTTTGAGGAACTGGTTCTTCATATGTGATTACAGTATGGTTTTGAGCATAATTTGGAGATAACGACTCTGAAGCACTTAATTGATTTGCATAGATTTGGCTATGACCATTTCGAGTTTTTGAAGCTAAAATGCCTTGATATATTTTCTCTGCACTTTCAGAATCATTTGCAAAGGGATCATCCATGACTACCAGAGTGTTATCCACCATAGAAGTTCCTTTCACCGAAGGTTGTTTGGAGTCCGTATCCTCTCCCTCTTTATTCGTGCACAAAAGAAGCTCCGTGCTGTACGAATCAGGAATTTTATCTCCTGAAGCAACAATGGTGGAGTACAAGGCAGTTGAATGGTTAAGATCTGATCCAGGTGGCGTAGATTGAGAAGAACTATTAGATAAGGATAGTTCAGCCATTGTGACACTTTTGGTTCTCCGTGGTTCGATGTCGGGTTCTTGGCCCTGAGACTTTTCATTGCCGGGAACACTAAAACCAGGAACCGTTGAGATGGACCTTTGAATGGATGATGCTTTATCTGGAAGGGCCAGACTGTTTAATGGAAGTTCCGGCAAGGAGACTCCTTCATCAGCAAGAAAAGATGTCTCCATAGCCAAATGGTATGCAGCAAAAACTGCATACTGAACCACATGCTTTACCTTTTTCAGTTCATCCATGGCAGCTCCTCTAAGTAAAATCTGTTTAGTTATAAACACGAGAACAATTAATTCTTCTTACAATCTTCAAATGAAAACTAGGTTATAGTGAAATAACATCTAAACAATCAGTGAACATAATAGATGAACTTTTTTTAGTAAAATATGTCAAAGGAAAAGGAGGAACTATTTCAAAAAATAAAGGCTATTATGAACATGGTTATCAAATCGAGATTCAAATCATGAATTGGAAGATCTGTTTTCCAAATCGTGAAGTGAATCTTCTTATGAATTGTAAGATATGTTCATTATCAATAAAAATGACATTTTTAAGTAAAAACAAATGACAGGAAAATTTAAGTCGATATATCATATATTAGAATGAATTAAGATTCAATATGGGATATATTTCAAAATAGATACACACTAGGGATTCATATCAATTGAATTTGGTTTCATATCGAATCAAGAACCAACTTGCATGTGACGTAAGATACTGATAACCATGACTAGGAAAATCTTTCATTAATATCTCAAACATGCCCCACCTCTCACCCAATAAGTCTTTGCAAAAGGTTTGATTACCTTGGACAAAAAATAGGTCGGTCTTGTTGAAATATAATTAATCGGAGGAGTGAGGGTGGTAAACTCGTGAACAAGTGGCAAAAGGTTTGATTACCTTGTTAGCAACCAACTATTCTAAAAGTTTAAGCTATTAGAAGGACATGATTACAATCATCCATGTGGTTGCATAGCACAACACAGGCTATCTTTTTTCTTGAAAGATAATCTGTAATTTCAAGTCAGAATTGCTGGCATATTTTGTTCTTATTATGTAGAAAACTAGAAATTACATAAAATAAATAAAGACTTACTGTGCAACCTAATGGTTTTGGGCAACCTTCAAAAAACATCAATGTTTTCACTGTTTTTTTCGCACCCTGACCAGCACCAATTAGGTCTTCAAGAAACTTTTCAACATGCAATGTTTCACAGAAACCCAACTTTTGTGACGAAAGATGATCAATTGAAGGCACTATTTGAGTGCCTGTGCAACGTGCTATGCGCTCCAAAAGCGGTCTCTTTACATTGAGAACCAGAGTTATGTCTTTGGCAAGAAGATATTCCTGTGCATATCGAGAAACCGATTTCTCTACCAGAAGGATATTTGGCTGGTGTGAAGCTATCTTTGCCACTGCCATCTTCAGATGGTCCATTTCCTACACAAAGAGCATAAACCATTAGCATAAAACTCATAATAGCCTATGAACCAGACTAAGGGTATGTTTCGATTGTTCTAATGGGATAGAATAAAAGTGGAATGGTATAGAATGATATGACATCAATTTTTGAAAAATTAATTAGCTTACTCTATTCAACTCCATTCCATCCTATATCACCAATCCAAACATACCCTAAAACTTAAAAAGTGGCACACAAGAATAACCTGCTGCAGTAGGGTATCTACACTAGACAAGAGATTGGTTACACGCTGATATTCAAGAGCCCCTCCAAGGATCAACAAGCGAGGTTTATCCACTTTTGACGTCATTCTCCGATGAGCAACATTCTTTTTACAAACAACTCCTTTAACCACCACACTGTAAGAATATAAATCCAAGGAGTCAAGCAAATGGAATGCTAGGACTGTGGTATATAAAAATTTCTCTTTGACCCGTGATAGAGTTTTTAATAATATATTGCAGGTATAACAAGAAACAAAATCTAGTGATCAACATAAAATCATTTGAATTACAATTAACTATCCTAATGGTGTAGATTTTGGTGAAAATTAATAAAAGGCTTAAATATATGATTGATCCTGTAATTATGCGTTTTTTTTTGTTTTAGTCCTTGTAAGCTTTTTTGATTGATTTTTGTCCTTATAAATATTTTTGCTTTTGTTTTCTATCCTTGCTATTTTATTTTAGTCCCTATAAAATTGGTTTTTATTGGAATGAGTCCCTGCAATATATATAACATTTGATTTTAATCCCTCAATTATTAGAGATACAAAGAATTGCATGGAAAAATTTCAATAAAAACCAATTTTGCAGGAACTAAAACAAAAGAACAAGGACCAAAAACAAAACAAAAATATATACAAGGACAAAAATCAAACACAAAAACTTACAAGGGCTAAAACAAAAAAACGCGTATTTGCAGGGACCAGTCATATAGTTAAGACGTGATAAAATAACTTCTTGTGTCAAGTTCTTATTATTTCTATATTATTTCCATGAAAAAAAAAAACTAGAAGTTAAAATTGTATAAAGCATTGTATTACTATTTACCTTTCAATGCGGTGCCCACATGCTATGCATTTGACTTTAGCATAACCAGCCGGGTCCATTCCTCCACCTTTGCTCATATCTGGTTTCAGTAAATTAGCAGCTTCCCATGACAAAGATATGATTATTTCCAACCAACTGTTTTTGTCATTGTCTTCAACCGGTAGGTTCTCTACCTGTAACAGCTGAGATACCAATGCCCTAAAGTGCCCATCAACTACATTCTTCATTACCATTTTGTGCTCCTCATTTGACCTATCTCTGTGTCGAGACTCCCCACTTCCAAAACTGCTTGAATTGCGCAGATAACCCCACTCTCCGGTGCTGTTCCCCTCATTATCATCGTCGTCGTCAAAAAGAATTGCTTCCCGATCATCTTCTTCGTCTTCTGGTTCTGGAGGGAGCCACAGAAGTCCATTATTTTCAAAATCAACAGGTTCAGCATCAACATCCTCTGAAACATATAATGAGGAAGGTGCTTCATTTTCATCACACATATCTGGTTCATCTTCATTCTTTGGAATAACTAGTGTTCCCTCCAAACTCTGTGCATCAAAATTGTAGTTTGAAAGTTTTGCATCAATGTTTTCTCCGTCAGGATGCACTTTCGGTGAGCCACCAATGTTGCCTATCCCGTCAAGCACAGCTTGTCCATAGTAGCTACTCACTTGAGGATATTGCCTCATATCAGAATCTGACCGATATACACCATACTCATCCTCATCATCATCACTCCTAAAGAACAAAAAAAGCATATGATTTATTAAACTCTGTAGCATCGATACTTCTGATCAAACACGTGTTTGATACGTGTCGGTGTTCAACATCGACACCTTGATTACATTCGATTAATTTATTCTCTCAAATTATTATTAGTGTCAACATGTCAGTGTCGTGTCCAATGCTTCATAGATTAAAATCAATATGAAAATAAAACTACTTGAAAAATGTTTGATTAATGAAATATCAATATGAACAATCAAGCATTAATTTTCTCAATCTATCAATGAATATATGATAAATAGTGCAATACCTGTTCGATGAGAAGCCATATGGCTTTGGTAACGGGTCCCCTAGGTCTGCTACAAGATTGATATTCCTCCCTCCTAAGGCTGATGATAAACCTTCCCTATCAGTATCTTTTCCCCTCATAGGTGATTGATGTAGGTTCACACATGAACCCTGCTGGATTTGTTGATAAGATCCAACCGAATAAGGCATGGAGCAAATAGTAATGTTACTACTGTTAGCGGTGGCACTGGTTTTACTGCTAGCCACGCTCGACGTTGACATTGTACGATCGAGATTGGAAACCTGACCACCGTTATCAAAAGTAACTATACCCTGCTCCCATTGCTTGTAACAATAATTGCACACGCGAATCTTTTCCGACTCATCCCAAGAATTCCTTTGGCTGCTAAATGGGGCAGGAACCGAGTTTGTTGTACACTTGGAACAGAAAATTCGTCCACAAAGACGACAATGGTGTCTGCGATTAAAGATAGTAAACTGGGAATCACACTCGTAGCATACTCTACAACTGTGATCCGGCATCCAAAAATCCCTAGACACGTTTGCTGGCTCAGATTGCCAGGGAATCCATGATTTAATGATACTGACAAGTTCAGAAAAGGTCTTGTCTATTGCATCCATTGACAAACAACCTAGCTTCTGCATTCATCATGATTCGCCCATTTGCCAATTCTAACAAACCATTTCAGAATAGCGAACTATTCAAGAATAGCCAACCTTGAAGATCCTAAGCTGCTATACTTGTAAGTCATAAACTCAATTACAAACCCTAAAATTCTGAAATCCACCTCTTCTACATCCACAAACAATCCCCAACCACAACGAGGCAGATTGCGGTTCTATACAACAACTTCATCATTGAAATCCAAATCCACGCTCGAAAAAAAATCAATTACCACCTCTATTGAAACATGTTGAATTCTAATTATCAATAAAAGAACCCTATTTCTCTTAACCACTCAACAATTCAGCTCCTACAAAATCACTCTTCACCACTAAACAATAACTACAACATAACTCAACAATAAATTTCAAACAAACCAAAGTCAAAGTAAATGAATGATGGAACAAGTCACCTTATAACAACCAGAAGAGACAAAAAAAGCTCATAAAAGAAAAATGAAAAAAGCTTGATACCAAAATACCAACTCACAAGGTCGTGAAAACTTTAACCCCAAATTAAAAAACCTAAATTCTTGAACCAATCAATCAAACAAATCAAAGGAACCCAGATGATCAAACAGGAAAATCAAACGTAAAGTTCCATCCAATTCTGATCAAAATCCCTCATTTACACAAGATTACAATCAGATCCTTCTCAACTCAATCAATGAATAAAAGGGTTGCAAACAAAATTTGCTCCAAGTAGCTAATAGAATCTGTTACACCAAAAACATCAAACAGAGAGATGGAGAAAAATCAAGGGAAAAAAACACCGACCCAAAAACGATTCGTTGTAGAATCAATCATCTACGACTTCAAAATTGGATCTTGACAAACATCATCGTAATCCACAAAATGATCCTATAATTGATGAGTAATATCTGAAATTGAGGGGAATAATAATAATAAAATTATTAATGATTGTAACAAACAATTCTCTATAATTCTATCCGTTTATATGAATTTGGAAAAGTATGGATCATTAGAAAAATCGGATTTTTGGTTATGAAATTCGAGTAATGACTTCTCCATTTGCATTTCTTTTTTTTGTTTCATCGTTTTCTCATACAGACACCTGTTTATATCAAAAAATTATAATTAAGGTGTTATTAAAATTACTACATTTTTCCATAAAAAAAATAAGATTACAATTTTATTTGGTCAATTTTTTTTAATAACTTTTTTATGAAATTTAAGTTACTAAATTTTATGTAAATTATCAAACAATAATATGTGAGTCAACAAAATACTACTACAAAAAGTTTTTTTTTATAAATAATAATACAAAATAGTTATATACCCCATTTAAAATAAAAGTCATTTATATTATATAAAAAGAAAGTCAATTAAAGCTTTTCTATAAATATTAAAAAATAATAAATATATAAATAAATAATACTTTTACAAAAAGATACCCATAAAATATTAAACAGTATCATAAATATGAGTATCATCAGTTTAAAATAATTTGCACTATATTAATTAAGATAAAACAAAAAGAAAAAAATCATATATTTTAAATATAAAATGGTAATTAAATTAAAAAAATTATGTTGTTGAACAATTTGTTTTAAATGAAATGCAAAAACATGTCTACGATGATGTCAAATAAAAAAATTATATTTAATGTAATTTTATAAATTTAATAGATATGCATATTTATTAAAAGAAAGGACTTTTATTATTATTGTCAAATTAGTCTATCTTTTGGAAAAGAAAATCATAAAATTAGTTATTAAAATAGTAATGTGCCAAAAATAATAATTTTTATTAGATGTTAGTGTGAATTAGTTTATATTATTAATGTTTATTTTTTAAAAAAATATGCAATTTTGTTTGTATTTTATTTTATTTAATAAAGTCAAACAAGTAACATGTCACCTTAAGATGTGTCAGAGTTTATAACAGAAAGGCTAGAAAGTCAAAGCAAACCGAATTTCGAACCACACAGAATTCCATGAATGTCCTTTTGTCTTTAATTAAAAACTCCATCTTCCTTGTTCCAACTTGAGGATGTTTGATTCTCTGTTTCCGAAGTCTCAACGTAGTTTTTAAATGATAAAGATGTTTTGATATTTTGTTGTTTTAATTATATTAAAATTATTTTGCTAAATTTAATAATTATATTAAAATTATTTTGCTAAATTTAATTTTGTTATTGTAGTATGTTTGAGCAAAAGTATTATCATAATATTTTTTGTACTTTTTATTTTCTGTTTGCATGGTTTATTTTCAATTTATTATTTATTATACGTTATAGTTACAAAAATATATATTTTTAATAAATACACGTTTATAAGTACATTTAGTTTGGGTGAGGGAGCCTATTGATATAGCTTTGGTTACCTCAATTTTTTCTTTAAATAAGTATCATTTTATAAATTATTACCCAATAAAATATATTTAACTATCTTAACAAGTTTATTAATAATAAAGTTAGAAGAAATGAAACATAAAAAACTTATCATTGATTTATGTATCTATTTGTATTGTTTTGACACTTTAAATATTTGTTGTAACTATCAATAAAATCTTTTAAATAATAAAAATTGTCAAGACATGACATAAAAATAAAATTGAAGATGCATTTTTTGCAAATAGTTTAGTCGTTTATATTAAAAAAGATATTGGTAGTTATGGTAGATTTAATTATGAATGCATATGACTCTTTAAGTTATCGTCAAGTACTACTTAGTTAATTTGTAAAAATAATTGGTCACCTCGTATAAATTAGTCTAGTTTCACCGTTGCATTTAATTATATAATTCAAAAAAAAATTATTTTATAAAACAATATTTGTAGAAAAAATATTCAAATTATGTTAGAGAAAATTCATTTTTTTAATAAAAGCATATTTGCAAAATTAAGTTTTTCAGAAGTACAGTTGCAAATGATAATCCAAACACATACGTCGTATATGAACTGAAATAAAGAAACATAATCGAATAAGGAGGATGTTAACAATTGACTTTTAATACATTTATTTCCACCCATTATCCTACATTTAATTTAAGTGACACCCATGTGAATTTCAACTAATAAAAGAGAGTGTTGAAAAGTGTGTTAAAAGAGAATGATGAAAATATATATTATATTTTATTTTATGAGTTTAAAGATAATATGCACTTATATTGTTAAGTTGTTTTATAATGTTCAATCATCATAATTTAATATGTCACATCATATTAAACGATTTTGTGCATTTCTTTTAAATTTTTATATAGTACTAAAAAAATCTTATTCAACATTAAATTAAAATATTAATTATCTAACTTTAATTCTAATGACTACATGTATCCTGATCTATATATTTTTTTCTTTCTTTATGGGTTCCTATAGTTTATCTCCACTAGAGGTAATATTTGAGGTGGGTAAGACACTAAATATAAGTACTTCTTTAAATTCAAATTTACTATGTTAGGGAATTTAACCGATTTCAGTAGATCAATTTTTGTTGGTACATCCTCTATATTTCTAAAAACTAGTAGTTGTATTAGTTTGAGTATATAAAAGTTTAATTAAACACTATTCAAGGATAAACATATTTTAATATATTAAACAATCATTTAAATTTAATATGAATTAGGTTATCGATCGTTAAGGTTAATAAATTAAATTACAGTCTAGCTGAAAAGTCTAGCTAAAAATGATAATGTCGAGTTTTATTCGGTTATAGTGAATTTTATTTGATTTCTTTAAGTCAAAGATGGTTTAAAAAGCGGTGTGAACCAATAATTCGACCATTGAAATTGATTTTCCCATTGTTTTAGATTGAATCTAGCGAAAAACATTGGGACAAAAATGATGTGTTAGAGAAATATAGTACCACGAACTATGAAATCCCTCTTGAAGAGTTGATTATAATTATTCTTTTTTTTTTTCTTTCTCCTTTCCTTTTCATGAGAAAAATAATTTTCTTCCACACTTTAAATCCAAATTTATGATTTCCATTACATTAGTTAGATTGATTATCAATTTCAAAATCACCTCTTCAAAAAGCCATTCAAATACATTGGTCTGCACCTATAGATGGTAATGGATAATGTTATCTTCAAGTCGTTGAATTTTGATCAGATTTATGCTATTGAGTATTGATGGTACAACTTATGAAAGTTTATTTAAAGATTTAAGATTAAAGATAATTTAAGATTCATGATATAATTTCTTAGAAGTTTAATTGTTCACTAGTCATTATTTTTTTTAATGATATATTTTATTATTATTTCATTTAAACTTTCAATTATTTAAATGACGTATATAAAACAAAAGATCACTTGGAGTGGATATGCATTTTGGCCACTAATAGGAGAATATTAGTTCAATTTTGAGGATAAATTTGGGTTGAAAATCATCAAACATAATACATTTATTTTCGTACTTACAAACCGATTATTGACTTTGTAGTTTGTCCAACTGTGGAAGTTATAAGCACTTTGGTAGATCCATTGGGGAGAAAAATTATGATTAATTTATATTAAGTTGATATTTTTAAGTAGATATGAAGTTGAAAAATTATAAGTACTTTAGTAGATTTAATAAATATTGAGATTATTAAGTTGATATTTTATTTACCATTTCATCTATAGAAAGAAAAGAAAAAGATTTTGTAGAAATGCATAGATTTTCAAGATTCTTTTGAAAAAAATTACAATTAAGATTTTTTTTAACTATGATTTTAATATATTTATAACACGTATAGGTAGGATTTCAATAGATTTATAACACAAATATTTTTTTAACATTGCAAAGTATTTTAGGAGTTTATAAGATTTGTAAGAATCTATGGATTAAAAAAAAAAACAAAGTTACAAGATTGAAAAACAAAATATAATAAATAAATTATAAGGTTTGGATAAAGAAAAACAAAACTCATACACTTTGACATCTTTTAATAATAGAAGTAAAATAATGATAACTTCATGTCCTCTTAAGTATCATTTATCCACTTATCTGAATTTATAGTAGTCCTCCATAAATTAACCTATTTTTGTTTGTGCTCTTAGGTTTGAATAATAGATTCATAATTATGATCTTTATTAATTGGTAACACTAGAGATCAAAATTTATATGCAAAAATGATTTAAGCATTTCTTCAACACAAATAAATCTTCTATCCACCAAAGATAGTTTTTCTCTAATGATTGTGTATAACTTTCAAAATACATTCTATATAATTGCCAAAAGATTGTTGGATCATCATTTAATGTTTGATGTATGCTAGTAATTCGTTGTAGAGTTAATGGATATTCAATATGTTCACCACACATCATTGTCAAAAACTTATTTAGCACACACATTAAATCATAAAATTCTTCTTCATTATGTATCTCTATCCATTTTAGACTAGAAAAGGTAGCTTGTTATACATTTTATTTTCTAAGTTAGCTTGTTATACATTTTATTTTCTAAGTAACCTATTGATTCTCAAGGATTTTAGAGAGATTGTTGAATCGGAGTGATATTTATATTTTCATCTAAAAAAGTCTTACATAATTCATTTTAAAAAAAACTCATCAAAATCAATGTATTTTTAATACAAAACGATAATTATTAAATTATGAAAAATCTCAAATTGAATAATATAAGATTTTATCGTCCTTTTCAAAAAGATATTGGAAATCTTAATTGAATATCTCATGAATTATTTATAATCATTTAAAATCTTAATTGAATACTAATAATGTTTTATAACCAAAAATATCTATTAAATTTCTTATAAATCTCAATCTAATACACCCTTTTACGCCTAAAAATGCGTCCAGCTGAGTCGAACTTGAGTTCAACTCGACTCGATAAAAATTAGCTCAGCTCAAAACTCGATTTAAGTTCATCACAAATTTATTTTTCAACTTGAACTCAACTTGATTCAAGTTCATGGACGACTCGGTTCAGCTTAATAGCTCGAATCAAATCAATTAAATGACAAAAAAAACTCAAAGGAATAAAATGTGTTCCTTCAACTTTAAGTTTAAATTAAAATATACTAATAAAAATTAATAAAAAAATCAACTAAGGCCCGTATAATTTGAGCTAGGCTCAAAATCCAATCTTCTTCTTATTACTTTTGATTGTTTTGTGTGTTGGTGGTGCACTCTTTATATAGGAGATGATGAGAGTGGGAGAGAGTATAATTTTCAATGTGAGATTTCAATAGTAAAGTTAGATAAAGTTTTTTCGGTGTGGATTTTCTAAGTGTTGAATATAAATAAATAACCAACTTTGAACAATAATATAACAATTAAAAGAATTTTATTTACCTTCATGGTATAAATAAGAATTATATATTTTCATTGTTTCTAACTTTTAAATGATACATGTTTTATCTCAAAATAATGTTTACAACTCAATATTATTATTTGAAATAGTTGATTTAAGCAACAAATGTAATATTTCAACTTAGACTTGTTGATGATGTTTTACTATGTTAGAAACCAAATTTGATTTTCCTATAAACATTAGAGTTGTATATATTTGTAGTAGATTTCAAATGATATAAGAAACATCTTAATATTAGATTTTCAAACTATTTATATTTTATTTTAAAATAACATTTAGAATGTGTTCAACATCATCTTTAAACATTTTAATATTTACACTTAAATTAATTATTTTGTAGAACTCCCAAGTCAAATTTATTTCATACAAAAGTAAAATTATATCAAGTTGATTCATGATTTAAACGAGTCGAACTATACATAGCTCAAGTTCAACTCATTTATTTTTTGAGCTCAAGTTTGACTCATAAACCAAATTTAACAATCTAATTATTAAATCGACTCTCTAAATAATTTGGAACTGGTTTATTTCATTGTATATAAGTCTCATTTCATCACCACTCAAAGTATATCTCATTTTCAAACTCTCATTCAACCCAATCATTTTATTGACTTAACTATCGAGGTATACATAGATACACCACAACCGCTGATCGCCACTGCCATGGATTCCAACCATTCAATGATGTTTTCATTATTGTTCTTCCTTTAATCTACTATTGTCGTATGCTTTTATCTCTTTCTCACGCAATCTTTGAGTTCGTTTAGAACATGGTGTATTTTGAATAAAATTATTACATAAAAAGATCATCAAAAATTCTAATGACAATTGACAATACTTTTTAAGAAGTAATAGTTTATGATTATCTTTGTCTTTATGAATAAAATAGTTATATGATTGATCTCGATTCAATATATATATATATATATATATATATTTATTGTTTTTCTGATATCAAACATATGTTATTTAAATTACTAACCCAATCATTAAAAAAGAAAATAACTATTAACATTTATTTTTAAGAAACGACATCTATAGTTATAGATGAGAGTTTTAAATATTTTCTAATATACTCCATAACATAAGAGACTATGACCCATATTAAAATTTGCATTAGTAACAATAAAAAAATATATAGATGACTTGAGATGTGAGGGTATTTTTGTACAAAGAGATTTGAGTGACAAGAGTCGAAAAAGACAAAGAGAGTTGAATGACTTGAGAAAATGAAGAAGGCATACATGCACATCACCAACATTATCCACAAAACAAAAGCGCGTATGCTCCATAGTTGAATTCATAATTAGATTTAGAGGCATTGCCCCACAAATGATTGAAAAACCCGCCCGATATTTTAAGCAACAAGCAACCTATAGTTTTATATATTATATTTTAGATATGTATCAGGCACCGCTTAATTATATTTTTAAGACTAATATATCAACAATATTTATTGTTTTAGAGGAAGTGACAAATTATGATTATGTAGAAATGTATTTTTTTTTTTTATAAAATGATTATCATCACGTTCTACTTTATGTTTACGCGGATTATATAGAGATGTCAATTGATGATCAAAGTTGAAATACATTTTACGAGAGATGTTTTGTATTTTGTATTGATGAATTATATCCTTTTCGACATTTCAAGAGGAAAATATGTAAATTCGTAGTAATTTTTGTAGTTCTAAGTGATATTGGTAATGGGATTGGCCACTTTTGAAATTGATTTTAAAAGAGTTCTAAAATTTTTATTTTTTAATTTTTCAACAATATAATAGTAGTGACTCATGTATTCAAAAGTTTTGAGTTGAGATATAATAACCAATTCTCTTAAGAATTTTAGATATTTAGTTCATTGTTGCTATTGCGCTCCTCCGGACTCTCCAACAAGGTGAAATATTGAGTTTGAGTGTGAGTGATTATATCTCACATTGATTTTGAACGTGGTAAATGTTGAATATATAAGAGTGAACTATTGTCTTAAAGTTTTGTGTTTAAATGTGATCTTAAAAGATCTTAAGATCTGAACATTTGGCTAATTAATGTTGTTGTTGCGTTCTCCGAAGTCTCCAACAATGTGTTTGATCTACAAGAGAGAAATACTAGATAGTACAATACAAAGGATGAGAAAAAAGATGAGAGAGGAGAGAAAGATGATAAAGAATGGAGAGATAAGTTATTCCAGGTTTAGTGAGGGACACAACTTTCAGTTTTGTTTGGTCTCTCACCTCTCATTTTGTCCAATCCCATAACAAACTCTGGAATCAAATGCATGGCAGCTGAAGTCGTACTATCCCGTCCCTTATTTTTCAGCAAATCAAATGCACCATAATTATCATTACCATAAATAAAAATATTAAAAAATAATTGAGAAAAACATAGAGTCATAGTGCATGAATCAAGAAATTAAAATTCACCTACCAACCAACATCAAACACCAAATTTGGAAGAAAAATTAAATCATTTATTTTAGTATGTGACAAATGAAATGACTCTACTTTAATTGTAGTCTAAAGGAATGATTCTTGCATTTCTATATTTTTGTGTGTGAAAATTCCCAAAAACAAAAAATTAGAAAGTCAAGAATAAAGGAGTTTTGAAAGCTATAATAAAATTAAATTAAAACATAAAATTAAAATGAAGGTAATTAAATTAAAACAATTGTAAAGTATAAAGGAGTTTTGAAAAGTATAATAATAATACCACATGAGTCCAAATCGATGACACTGAAAAAACAAATGACAAATTGATTCAATTACACCACGCTCTGTCCCACATTGTTGTGACTCGTCCAATGTGTTCTCCAACAAAATAAATTATCTTTTGTAAGTAACTTGTTCTAAAACAACTTCCAAGCAAACATGAGAAATTTTCATTGGTGCATATGGATGCCAAACTATAGCTCAAAATGAAGGTATCATCGTGTCATATACCACCTCTACCCACAACACCAGATAAGACTCATTTGTCAAATACAACACTCATTTAACATTATTCGATGACCATGTATCTATTGCACTAGTCTGCAAATGAACGTTAGCAAAAAGAGCAATACATTCTTCTGATAAACCTTCCTCCCACGCAAACAGACGTCTTCTTCATCCTCATCCATGTAACCATTGCTATGTAACAAGTCTAACATAACATTAACACACTCCTCTTGTTGTAAAAACAAATTAAATAGCCTACTAAATCTCACGCTCAACCCCAACCACTCAATGGTCTTTCCAAAACAATGTATTTCTCTCATCCCCTATAACTCTAATTAAATTATTATCAAACTAATCTTTGACAAAATTTCATCGCCCTCCTAGATAACATAGATATCCTTCCATCACTTAGAACCCCTCAAAAAAATCCTCCATACCCTTTCAATATCCTCACCATATTTATTAACTAACACCATATGTGTAAGCCCTCTGACTTAGTCTTTAATCTCCAACACCACTTACCCAATATAGTTAAATTAAAAGCTTTCAAATCATGAGTCCCTAATCCTCTCTTTTCTTATGACAAACACATTTTGTCCCATTTAACTCAATGAAATTTTTTCGTGTGCCCTCACTCTCACCCTAGAGAAAATATTTAAAATAGATTCAATTTGAGAAATGATACCTGAAAAAGTCGTAAATAAGGAAGAGAAATAAACTAGTAACACCGACAATAAATCTTAGGGAGTATTAGGCTGCCACCAAACGATAAATTCGTACACTTCCACCCTAAAAACCTACTTTGAATCCTATCAATAATTGGTTAGATTTGTCTGTGGTGTTTTCAAATAATTCAATCGCTCATGCAAATCAATTTGATAGTCTTTTTCTTTGTGGTCGAGAGATGCGTCGAAGAGTTAACATAGTTTGGTTGGTGAGAATTTTGGCTATATGAAAATCAAGAAATGAGATCGTTTTTCTGTCAAAAAAACACTTAATGTGAATCTCATTGTTCAAAATATCAAAGTTTTATCTACAGAGTGAATTAATATGTGTGTCAAAGATTTTGGGCCGTATAGGTTTTAAGTGTGGTTAGAGTCCATGTTACATTTAAGTGTTTTGTTTTCTTGAGATTTTAGTTTGGATTCAATTTGTTAACATTGTGGTAAGGTAAACCCGGTACATTTCATATTCTAGATTTTGTTCATTTAAAGTGGACGACTCACTTTAGAAAATAAAGTGAGTGATATCAATAACTGATGAACAAATTAATGGTTAATATTTAATGCACATGCATGATCAATTATAAAAGATTATAATACTAACTATTGATTTACTCACTTTATTAATTTTTTACTTTAGATGAGTTAAATTCTATATTATAAGCACATCTTATACTTAGAATATTCATTTAGTAAATTATTTATTGACTTGTTAAATAAAATTAAAATTTTATTTCTTAATTTTTAAATTGTTTTAAAATTTTAATTTCCTTATCCAATCATACTCTAATAGATAAAATTGTCTTTTATGCATGGATTTCTATGTTACTATGGTGTGCATATATATATATATATATATATATATATATATATATATATATATTTATTGATAATGGTATATTTGCTTACTCGAGTTTGGATAAAAGTAATTAAGTTAGAAGGACCAAAAGAAAAATTAACTAAGTTTGAAGTTAATGGTATATTTGGATTCGAGTTGACACATTAAATGTCACTTTCCAATGCATATTGAACATGAAGTTTCTTAAGCTAGAATATGTAGCTTCACTCTAAAGGCACGTTTACTAAGTCATTTTGGTTTGAATAATTTTAATTTGAAGGAAAATTTTAATATAAAAATCTGTATAAATCTTTAAACCTACACAAAAGCTGCTGTTTTACTTTTACAAAACAAGGTTTCAAAGACAAAAATCAATTTTGATAGATAGAAGCCAAACACCTATTTTTTTTCACTAAAACAAATTTGACAAAAGTTAAAATCAATTATTGTATAATCAACCGTGACTAAAAAACACACTTAATTAATACATTTGAGTGTAAATATCTGATTGTAGGTTTTAAATCACATATTGATTCAAACCTTTAGCCAATAAAAACATGAGATTTATTTGTATTAAATTAATCTATTTTTAATTAATACGAGATTTCGTCATCATACTTAAATTTTTAATATGCAACTTGGACCAGAGTTGCCAATTGCCATAGTAGGCCATCCTACAGGCTGTTGTGTTTGGCATATTCAAATTTGTCATCAGCAAAACAAAATATCAAAATGGGTCACAAAATGCTACTTAATTTATTCCCTTAAATATAATTAAGTAATTAACAATCATATCTCAAAACGTAGGTGTCATTTTAGCGGGCCATAAATTAGTGCTAGTTAACAAATTGAGTTTGAAATAAGACTTATATATAAATTTATCATAATTTTTATGAGATGATCAATTTATTTTAGACGCTTTAAGGGTCAAATTAATTTATAATTAAATTTATATTAATAATAACTAGTAATATATTTTTTAATATAAACAATTAGACTATTTATAAAAAATTCATCTTTAATTTTTTTATGAGTCATGTCTTTATAATTTTTATTGTTAAAAATATTTTATTTATAGTTGTAGTAGATATTAAAGATGTCAAAACATTGCGAATAAATATATAGTGATAATTTTTTAACTTTTTGTTTTTTTTAATTTTATTATTAATAAATTTATTTGAGTTAGTCAAATATATATTATTGGAGTAGTTAAATATAAAATTATATTTATTTTTTTTTATAAATATTTTTGTGTGTAACCAAAGCTACTCTGGCTACTCCATTCTCATGAGTAGCTTTTGTCCCTTGGAACAACAAGATGAGATTTTTTAGTAGTATTTTTTACAAAATATTTATGTTTGAACGAGAGAATTTCATAATGTCATCTAATGATTTTATGGTAATTTGAATTTTTTTAATATAATTTACTGTTGTTTGGATAATAAATTTAATTTATATATATTATTATATATATTTAACTTTTACATACTATTTAAAAAATTATATTTATGAATGATTGTAATATGTTAATAGTTTTTACACGAACAATGTATTAATGAATTTTAAAATAATAAGGTATTTAAACTCTAACAAATTTACATTTAGAGGTTTTTAAAATAATGAATTTTATATGATATTTCATTAAAGTTTTATTGATCTTTATATATTATTAATTTTCATAGTTTTCAAACTGGTCCTTTATGTTTCAAATTTTGCATATTAGTTTTATTATGAATTTTAAAATTTGTAGATTAATACCTATATTGTTCAAATTTTCCAGATTAGTTTCCCAACTTTTCAAAATATCCAAATTTGACCACATTTTTTTTCTTCAAATTTTTCATTTTTTTTACAATATCTAAATCAACTTTACACTTCGAGAAACAATCACGATTGTCCCAAACATAGACTAGTAACAAAGGAAGTATCCAAAAATTCAATTGATAGGGGTGAAATTTATTTAAAATTAATTTAATATTTAATTATTAAAACCACATACTCTAAAAACTAAAATTAAAAATAAGAAAGGATAATTTCTCTATTATTTGTATTATTATACCTAATCCTAAAATCCCAATGAAATTGTATAATATAAAATAATAACAAAAATAAATATGGAATAAAACTCACAAATCATTATTTTTGTTTCATATAAACAAAATAACAAACCAACTATTATTCTTTAGATCTAAATAGGTCTTATAGCTCACAAGCTACTATTAGTTTATAAAAATACACTATAAGCTCATAAATGATTGTTATTCTTCTCCATCTAATTAGAGTCCAAAATTCATTATTTTTATAACATATTTCTTTATCCCTCAGCGGTATTTGCTACAAAAATTGTAACATTTAAGGCCTTTAGTTTGATTTATGCTAGTAGTGGATAAAGGTGACAAAATGGATCATACATGTCATATGAGGCCATTTTGTATGCTATTTTAGATAAATCGAATAGAAGATTTGAACTTTTTAGTTATGTTGGCTCGTCCAACTTAACTCGTTGAAAAAATGAAGCAATAAAAAAACTGTTTTTATTTCTCTTGACTTTAGTTGGTTTTCCCTCCAATTTTTCATATTAACTCAATTAAAGTAAAAGACTAATTTGACACATTATAATTTATAATTTATCCAATTCAAACTAAAAGACTAATTAAGATATATACGAAACATTCTACTTTGGAATATTAATATTTTACTTGTATTTTTTTGTTGATACATTTAATTATTAATAGTTTGGTACATAATTTAAATTTTTGTTGTTCAAATTACATAATGTAAATTTACTTATTATAATTTTAATTATTGATAAGTGTATAATTATTGTTGATAAATTTAATTATTAATAAGTTTAATTATAAGTTAATTAAGTACATTGTAAGAGTAAGTTTACTTGATTACTAGTTTTAAGCAGACTGTGAGGGTAAATAAATATTTTTATTTTAGAGTTTTTAATTTTGGAAGTATCTAACCATGCTAACAATGTTTATTTTCGTGACCTTATTGAGTTCTTATTACCTAACAATATTAATCCTTATTCTAAACGTAAGTAGCTAGCAATAATCAGTAGCTTTATTAATATTCATAGTTTAATTTAGTTCTTTTTCATGGTCCTGGTTGAGTTCTTATTTCCATGCTCTTAATGTAAATATTTAACAATAACTTTATTTTGATATTTGTTTTATTTTGATGCCAGTTTTATTTTGGACTTTAGGATTTGTTAATGTTGATGAATTTATTTTGAGATCCTTTTACGTCAATGGTGATTTTGTTTTGTTATTTTACTTTGTTGATTGATGATGATTGTCGTTATTTATTTTTTTGTGAAATGTTAAAATAAATGTGTGTTTTTTTTGGGTGATATGTAAACCTACCGACCTACTTCGGGTTTAATCACAAAGTATAACTGAATCGAACTGTTTTTTAACTAAACTAATTTATAAAAAATGAGAATTAAACTGTTTTTTTAAAAATATTTTATTAACATAACTGATCTTTAAAAACTAGAATCGAACTGATTTTTAGTTTGAAAAACTGAACCAAATCAATGTTTAATTAAAAAAAAGTGAACCAAACCGATTTTTAAATAGAAAAAAATTAGAATTTAGTTTGTGTTTTTAGAAGTAATTAAGGATAAATATAAAATTTAGTCTATAGAAAAAAAAATTAAGTTAAAACCATTCAATTTAGTTCAAAGTAATAAATCGATTTATAGAATAATTTGATTAGATTTTTTGAATTAAAAATCAGTTCGATTTAATTTTTTTAAATTAAAATCAATTCGATTCAATTTTCAAACAATTATAATTCAGAATTAAACTATCCTTTAAGAGGTTGTTGTATCCTTACTAATTACAAGGTTGTTTGGCCCACTTTGCCATCCTAAGTTGTGGATGTATCGTGACTTATCTTTTCTTATTTTTATGTGTTGTTTTATGGCTTTTGAGAAAGGGGAGGGGGCATGGTTATGTCTGCCCTCTCTTGTATCCGTCCCTACTAGTGACATCTATTTCTGATAGTAATGTTAGCAGCCAAATAAATATTGATAATGTGCCTAAAAAAGGAAATCATTTTTAAGTTGGTAGTTTTCTTTGATCTTGTATGAAGCATACTCCTTTCCATAATAAGTTTACTTATAAAAAAAATGTAACGCTTCTTTTAATCTAAATTTGTGTACAGTAAAAAAAATTACTCTACATCTATAATTTATAAATATAAATGTGTATATTATAGAACAGAGACATGATATAATATAAAATTTGATAAAATTTTATTACGATAGTGACATGATAATTATTATCATATTTTATTTTTGATATATACATGATAACATTTTATTTTATTATGTATATAATACATATTTCATCATAACATAATATAATATATATTATATTTAAACAATAAAATTATCCTTTGTGAACAATTACATATTAGTTTTTTT
>JBBPBS010001102.1:4938891-4983390 GCA_037974835.1 Cicer judaicum | reverse complement strand
TTATATTTATGTTTGATTAGATTTATATTTTTATATTTTAGATTATATTTAATAAACTGTTTTTATATTTTAAATTATATTTAGTAAATTATTTTTGTATTTATATTTTATTAAATTTCAATTATATATTTTAAATAATATTTTATTATAAAGTTAATTGAGTAAATTTATTTTTATTCTATCTTGATTTCCAACTTAATTCATGTTCATGATATAAATTTCAATTAGAGAGATATAATATAATAAAATTTTAAATTAATTATTATATCATATTTATATATCAAACACTAAATTCAAATAAAATATAATAATTTATTTGTATTATATCTAAAAAAAGAAGGCTTAAGTGATCCGTAGTAAAAAAATATCAGGCTAAAAGTGAAAACTCGATCTTACGTTTGGTAGTAACTAAAACATACTTAAGCCTAAATACAATACAAACGTATATAAAGACATTTTTAAGATAATTTCCATTGGAAGTACACAGCCACTAGAATAGTGAATTTCTTCCCCACATGACATAACATCAACATCAAGATTTATTTTAATAAGTGTGATCAACTATGAATCAAAAGATACCATAATTTTCTATCAAATCAAAAACCAAAACGTTCCATCAAAATATTTAAAGGATGCACCAATGAAGCTTTTATATTCTGCAACTACAAATATAAATAAGGGAATTTTTTTTTTCCAGCCAAATTTAAAGAGTTTTTGCTACAACTTTTTAAATGGTTAACACAGTTTAAATATATACTAAGTAATTGTATTCAAGTGTCAAAACTTATTAATAAATATAATTTCATTAACTATAAATTTATATACGATTAATCATAATTTTCATATGTTCAACTACATATAAATTTGAACCTCTAAAAATTGTGGTTAATTACATATTAATTTTTAGTTAATAAAGTCTAAGTTAACGATGAATGAATTTAAAATTTAATATATATGTTATCGGTATAAATTAGTTGTACACAATCCAATAAAAGTAATCTATTTTTCTATATCATAACATAAAATGGGAGTGAACTAGCCTAAGTTGATAGAATACATAATTGCTTCCCCTGATATTATATATTTCATTTTCTCATGAGTTTAACACTTTATATATTCGATAAACATAATAAATCAAATATTTGAATTGTGTTAACCATTTAAATTATTTTGGCAAAAGTTGTACAATTCTAATTATTAAAATAAAAATCCTATAAATAAATTAAAGTTGAATGGTATAAGATCCAGCCACATTAATATATTGTTGAATATCATACAACAAGGGGAGTCACCGGCCATATTGATAAGGTTGAATGGAATAAGTATTAAACTACTTGCGGCGCCTTTGTGGAACTTTGCTTAATTCCAAATAATATGTCAAGATATTATATCCAATATGAAGGACAAAAGAATAGTGATCATGATATTGTTATTTATATCATACATGTTTTATTTAAATTATTTTGTTTTATTGCTTCATCTCAACCACTAATAATTCCCACATATATAAATATAATTATTAATGTAGACTTTTGTCATTTAAACGACTAATCATCATGATATGATTAAATACTTTCTTGTGGCTATGGTTATCCCAAATATTACTATATAAAAGCACATTTATTTTTGTGTGACTATACAAATTTTAACCATGGGAAAAGTTCATCCCCAAGCACTAATTTCCTCTACTACTTGCAATACTTTCACTTCAAAGCAAGAGACTTTCACCCTATGGATGAAATCTCTAGTATTGAATGGAAAGGGATGTACTGTCTTTGATTCCAATGGTCAAATTGCATATAGAGTTGATAACTACAATTGTAGCCATAGAGATGAAGTCCATCTCATGGATCAAAGAGGCATGGTTTTGTTTACTATACTTAAAAAGGTAAACAAAATTTCATAACTTTTTTTTTACATTACTTAACGTCAATATCTTACAAATTTACAAAGTTTGTCCACGATCAGAATCGTGGTCCGACATATTTCTTTTGTTTGTATACGACTTAATTATCATTACAACTACAACTATATTTGTCGTATTTAACTGTAATTTTTTGCGGTATAAAAACTTGTGATGCAACTTTATAATATTTTTTGCCCTTTTAAATAAAAAAAAATCAACTTTAATTTGTGTATGTTTGTGTGTGCAGCAATATAAGTTGTCAAGGTTTTGGGAGGGTTACAAACTTCCTGCCACAAGGAATAAGGACCAAAAGGGACCATGCTTTAGAGTTTGTAAAAATTATAGCATCTCTAAATGGGATTCAACTTATGAAGTTGAACTTGGTTTGGACAAAAATCAACCATATAATTATAAAATAGAAAGTAGCACTTGCAAGGCAGCTTACAAAATATCCGACAAGTTTGGAGTTGTAGTTGCAGAGGTAAGATTTCTTAACATCTTTGTTAGCAAAGTTTAATGAAGTTTGGTAACAAATTTAATTTATATATAATGTCAGTTATATAAAAGTTTTTCTAAAGTTATACATCTAAGTGGTTTAGATTTGTTGATACTATAAAACTTTAGACAAAAATGTATGAAAATTAATATCATAAGATAAATGTTTTAACTAAATGTAATTTTTGTATTTTATATGAGCAGCTAAGGAGAAAGAAGTCATCTTGTGGAGTTGATTTAGGAGAAGATGTTTTCACAATGGTGGTGGAGCCAAATATTGATCTTTCTCTAATTATGGGAGTTGTTGTAGCTTATAGCCTTATGAAAAGTAAAATGTAAGTATTTTGGAAGCAAAAGAGTGCACAACAATGATTGAATCTTGAGGAAGCTAGCCCTTTAATTTTGCTTGACCAAATGTGTTGCTAAGCCCAGATTCTAGTTTAAGCTTTGTAAATGGCTTGTGGTGCTTGTTATCTAACCATGATATATATGAATCCACTATCCAATCTCAAAATGAATTTGTCTATAAAATGTCTCTGCAGCTTTTTATTATTATCATGGTTCAAAATGATTGATTAAATATTTTTTAAGTCACCGTAAAAATCTTAAATTAAAAAAAAAAAAAATTCGATAATATTTTTTGTCAATAATTTCAATTACTGTTGTTAAATCAGCTTGTAAGTATTTTGAAATTTTTGAATGATTTTTGCAGAAATATTTTAAAAATATTTTCCACAAATATTTAGAAGTTATAAATTAAAATTGTCATCAAATAATACTGTAAGGATTAAAAATAAAAATAAAATATATATATATATATATATATTGATCTTATATTTTATATATAATAACTCAGAAGGCTATATAGTATTATGTTTTGTTCCAGGACAGTTAGCAAATTACAAGCAGCTACATAATTTGGTTGCTTTGGCCACATGGGTTTCAAGTGATCCTTCTGGTCGATCTAAAGCACTTTTGAATTAAGCTAATAAAGTAGTACTTTTTTTGTATAGTACCTCTTTTTACAGAACCTTTATGTAGTACCCAGAAACCACTTAATATGTATACTGTATGAAATCTGAGGACACCACCAACCAATAAAAGGTTTAACTAAAGATAATATGAAATTGCAAGTGCTATTGTTAGTGTTGAAATAAATGAAATGAAATGAAGATCTAGTGTGTTTTAATTCAAAAAAGTTGAGTAAAAAAATGTTAAATTAAAAATAACAATACCACGGTAAACATCTCTTTGAATTCACACATCTAGACTTGCGTTTAGTGAATAATATTTTAAGATTAATTACTTTAACACTATAAACTCGTGAGATTATCTAATAACTATACTTTAACTATACAACTTGAATATTATGAGTTATTTTTAAGAGAGTCTTGGATACAAGAGTAACAACACACTAAATACTTCAGGACTATAAAAGATTGTGACATCTCAATTCCTCCAAAAACTTTAAAGCAATTGTTATATAAATAATCTCTTTTATATATTCATCTTTTAGTCTATTTATAATTAATATACAACTAATTATTGGTATTTGAATCCAACAATATCCCCTCAAGTGTGAATCTTTCATATTCTATATTTGCATCGTCATTACAACTAATAATATATGTATCAAGACTACACCATCAAAAATAATTTTAATACAAAAATCAAATATATTGATATCCACTTTCACTTCTCAACGAAATTAAACCAAAACTTTAATACCACTGAAAAACACATAAACAATAACAAATCAAACACTTTATAACCACACAAAAATTTAACATCATATTTCAATTCAAAATGTTATTTATTAAACATTAGCGACATCTCTTTATATATATATATTAACAATTAGTTTATTATTAAACATTAGCGATATCTCTTTTTATTTATATATATATATATATATATATATATATTAACAATTAGTTTATTTATAATTAATGTAAAGTATAATTCATCCTTGAACTCAATGAGTTTTTTGAAACAAAAATAGTGAAAGATGACTTTAAATATAACATTTGACCTAATAAGAACGTTTGAAATAGAGTTATAAAGTACAATTGAATGGTTTCTTTAGTTTAATTAGAGATTTTTTTAATGAATTTAATTATAGATTTTGAATTCCATTCCAACCTTAAAAATATAGCAATATTAAACTCCCCAAAAATATCACTTTTTTTACGTGTACAAAAATAAAAATAAAAATCAAATTTCACCATATGTGGCCACTGGCCATCTATACCTATAATAAATATAATACTTGTTTTTATGGCTTCGGAATTTATAATAGTATCCTTTTCCGCTAGCATGAAAAAAGAAAAATAGGTGCAGTTTATAAATTCACAATTTTTTTTAATACTAAGCCTATAATTGATTATTGGATAAGAAACACTGAAAACCACCTCACAAAATGGTAGTGGGTGGTTGATTCTATCATTTCTTTATTTTATTTAATTGACGAAAACAAATTTAATTTTTCTTATTTTCATTTGAAAAAAAAAATACATGTTGACCTATTGTGAGTCTTCATTTATGTACAGTATATTAGAGTTCTTCGCGATGTACTATTTTTGGTCAAGTACTATCTTCAAAAAATTTATTATTCTTCCTTTAGTTTGTAATTATATTCACGTTCTAATTAAAAGTAACGTTACAAAAGAAATGTTTATTTAAATTTGTATATGTATTGTCTGCATAATTAAAATTTTATTGTTGAAATAAGTCATCTTAAAAGTATCAAAATTTATTTAATACATAAAAATAAATAAACAAAACAAGTGATACCTCAAATTGAGTTGTCATGTCAGTAACTTTCAATTGAAGTAAAATATTTAAAATCTACATCTTTCATATTTTTTGTGTGATTAGATTTTATATATATTTTAGAACGTAATGGTTATGCAATAAAAGTGTAAAATAATTTTATACCGTTTTTTAATAATCAATTATCGTGTTGAGCATATGTTGTAACTGTAACTGATTTATTAAACAAACTATTATTTATTTATAGTTATTAATAAAAAATATTTATCTTATATTGTTTATGAATTTTTGTATGTATATTCATTGTTTTAAAAAACGAATTAATATATTTTACATTGAAATTTATACATCCTTTGCAACTAAATTTTTATCTTCAGCTAGAGGTTGTATAATGGAATGTGACTATGTATAACCTCTTACTTTAGAATAGTTAAAAAATAAAAATAAAATTAAAATTTTATAGATGATTGCATTCTAGATAGGGGTGGGAATAGACCAGGCCAGGCTTTGAAAGGTCTGGCCTACAATTTAATTTTTCGGTTTAAGTCTGGCCTACGATTTATCGTAAGTTTTTTTTTGGCTTGATCTGGCATTTTTAATAGTTTGACCTTAAACATAATCATTATTACCTCTTAAACAAATAAGGAACAACTATTGAGTGATTGACTAATTGAACCGTTAAAATAACTATTAAATATAGAACTGCTACCGAATATGGAACAGCTACTGAATATGGAATAATCACTAAGTAATTACCTAATTGATAGAATTTAAAATAGAAATAATATTATTAATATAATAATAAAAAATAATATTAATATATAGGTCGACCTGTCAGGCCTAATAGATTTTTTTATAAGTTTGAATCTGACCTATTTAAATAAATAGACTTTAAAAACAATTTAAGCCTAGTCTTTTTATTAAATAGGCTAGACTAGGCCAGACCATAAGTAGGTCAGGCCATAGGCCCCTACGGACCGGGCTAGCCTATTCTCATCCCTAATTTCAGGGTGCAATCTCCTCTCAGCATAAAATAAATAGTTGTATAACGAAGATGCAGAAGATTTGATATATAATTGTCCTATTGTTTTTTTTTTAATATTTATCAATTATAAATATTTGTCTTGTGATTTTTTTATATATATCCCTTGTAAATATGTGTCTCGTGATTTTATGTTATAATTTTTTATGCAATAGTTATAAATATTTATCCCACATTTTTTTTATTTTTTAGTAGATATTTCTTTTCTTATATCGATAACTGATACATTATACAAATTATTTGTTCTGTTTTAATTTTTGGTACAATACAGAAAATATCACACCTCTAAATTTGAGAATACTAACCAGTAATATAGAAAATAGGAGTAGAAATAATCAACAAATAAAAAACTGTCAAAAGGAAAAATACAACTTTATTCAGAGTACTCTATCTTTGGTATCCTCATTACAAATAAAGTATTAATTAGCGGAAAGTCATAATAAGTGTTATATGACTCATGTGCTCTCACTAAACTTTCAAACTAATTATACAAAAATAGTTTGCTTAAAATACAATTTATTTTAGAGTTTAATCATATAGATAGTTTTATAAATAGATATGTTAAAAATTAAATATTAATAAAAAAATTAAATATTATTAATAATTTAATAATTATAATATACTATATGATAATATAAAAATTCTTTATATTAATAATATATATAAATTAAATTTTTTATTTTAATACCTTATATTTTTAGAATTTACTTTTTATCCTTTATAATTTTGTCGTTCTATTTCAGTCCTTTAAATTTTTATCAAACCAATAATCAAAAGAAATGCTATTAAGATCATTATGTTGTTGCACTACATGAGGAATTAAAGTAGCAAAATATTGAACACATTTTTCATTCATATGCTACATTTTCATACTAATTAGTTGATTGTATAATACCTTTTTATCAAACAATTCACAGATAAATAACAATTTATTACTATACAGTACAATAAAAAAGTGGTAGGCGGTTGAAGTATTTCAGCAGTGTTGACGTGGCAACATTGTCGTGGTGGTTGAAGTTTCCAGTGAGATGAGATCCATGTACTGATTGTTGTGAAGAACCCTAACCCGCAAGCAATGTTATGTAAATCTTCACTAACCAATGGTGGGACCCAAAAGACACTTCCTCCCATTCATTCTCATCACCCTCGCTGCATTCATCTTCTACACTTACCACCACACCTCTCTCCCATCTTCACTCACCGATTCAAACCCTAATTTCACTCTCCGAACCCCATTTCAATTTCAAACTCATTCCATTTCCCCCAATTTCACTCTCCTTATCAAACTCCTCGCTTTCAATCGCCTCGATTCCCTCTCCCGCTGCCTCCGCTCCCTCGCCGCCGCTGATTACCTCGGCGACACCGTCCACCTTCACGTCTACATTGACCATTTTCTCCCTCCTGAAGATTCCTCTCTCGATTCTAAGCTCCGCGAATCGCATCGGATTTTGGAGTTTGTTGATGGATTTGATTGGAAATTTGGGGAAAAGGTGGTGCATTATAGAACTGGGAATGTGGGGTTGCAGGCACAGTGGTTGGAAGCATGGTGGCCTGCTTCCGATGATGAGTTTGCTTTTGTGGTTGAGGATGATTTGGAGGTTTCGTCGCTTTACTATGAATTCGTTAAGAAATTGATTGTCAATTTTTATTACAATGGTTCCAATTATAGTCCTTCCATTTTTGGTGCTACGTTGCAACGAGCAAGGTTTGTTCCAGGTACCATTTTATTTTATTTACTTTGCTTCAAAATGTAGTGGACTTGTTGCAATAGTTGCAGTTGTTAATTACAGTGTGATTTTTAGTTATAAACAAAGTAGAGTTTTGGTTGCGATCCTTAGTATTGTAGAGAATGAAGTAATATGCTATTGATGCTGTCTCAATTGAAGTTGAGTTGCAGTCGTGGAAACATGAAAAATCATGTTGTAACCATGTTGCGGTTCAGATCGTAGTAGTGGACCTTGTTATGTTTTCTAAATGACCTAACTCTAATGAGCTGAAACTTAGCCCTACTTAGCTGAATCCAGCTCCAACAAGGGGAACCCAATTCAACCATCTTTCAGTCTATACTAATTTTGAACCTTCTGGTTTGTTAATATGTCTATCACTTTCAAACTTACTATGTAACTTATGTTTTCCTTGTGCTTAGTTGTGAATGTATCTTGTGAATCTGTCCATCAATTCTGAATAATGATGTTATGTTTGAGTTCTGTTCTGGTCAGAACTGAGCGACACAAGTGGCACCAAGTTTAACTCCCTTTGGTGTGTTATTTTCATGTATGTGTTATTGTTGCCTTTGTATTTGTACTCTACTTCTTCATTGCTTTGTGAATTGTGTACAGTTTATTGATGTGATATAATTAAAATCTGGTTGCAGGTAAACATGGCAACAAATTGCAGTTGGATGACCAGACACGGCTTTTCTTATACCAGTTGGTTGGTACATGGGGGCAAATTCTCTTTCCAAGACCATGGAAAGAGTTCAGGTTGTGGTATGACAAAAACAAGGCAAAGGGCAATAAACCATTTCTTGAGGGGATGGTAATAAAATTTAACAAATAAAAAATTTGTCTTGTTCTTCTCTCTTATTCAATTCTCACGTATACATCAGCAGTTCGGTTAATTCCTAATTTTACCTCTGAAAAACTGTACAGGTGACTACAGGATGGTATAAGAAGATGGGGGAGAGAATATGGACCCCTTGGTTCATCAAGTTTATTCAATCCCATGGTTACTTTAATATCTACGCAAATTTTTTATATGAGAGAGCGTTAAGTGTCTCTCACAGAGATGCTGGAGTAAACTACGGGAAAACTGCTGGACCTGATTCTCAGTTACTAGAGGAAAGATCACTAGACTTCAATATTTTGGAAATGCAGCAATTGGGTAGTTTAAAATGGTTTGATTTTTGTTTCAGTGAAGTATTTCCGGGAAGGTTAGTAAGGAATATCAAAGAACTTGGAGCTTTGCTTCACTCTCTGCAAAAACGAGATACTATCTTCTTAGTGAATATTTTTGGGGTATCAGACGCTGTAGTAAGAAACTTACTTTGCCACTTTGAAAGGCTAAATATAAGGAATTATATACTTATGGGCCCTCCATCCGACTTCTTATTTGATCTTGCAAGAAGGGGTCATCCTGTAATCGATGTAGACCAATTTGTAAGTAGTATCAGAATGAATAAATTGAGTTCACAGAGTTCGAGTTTCGAGAGCATCAAGGGTATTGTTGCAAAGGCTTATGTAATTAAGAAGTTTATCGAAAATAAGTATGACACATGGGTTTTGGATGGGCGCATGCTTCTCACTTCAGACATATTGCTCGACTCTGGAGTTACCAATGACGACTTCTGTGTTGCAAATAACTTGGACCTCTTTTATGCTAAAAGCTCATTGTCTAGTGAGAAAATATGGACTAATGGCTTCGTGTCAAAAATTGTAGCCATGGCAGACTCTTCAACCCATAGTAGCCTAAATTTTGTGAATATTGTAACAAAATTATTGGAACATGATGGTGCAAGTATTAGAAGAGTTGATGAGACTTCTTTTGGCATGAGGATTGGGTCAGATAGTGTCGGTAAATCTTCTCTAGGGGATACAAAGTTGGTATATTGGTCAACCGAGATGGCGCCGGATTCAATTCAGAAACGGCTCGAAGAGTTGAATTTGTGGAGTATAGACAGTGATTTATCCTGCACTGCTGTGGTTTGTCACAAGTCATAGCTTTTTATGGCAGGTAGAAGCAGTTCCGCAATTTAGTTTTCTTCCTATATTAAGAGTTTTTTGTTGTTGTTCCAAATTAGCTTACAGATTCTTTTTTTACTCATTTGTATTATCATTTGTAACCAATTAAGTTGTCAATGGGAGGATTAAGATGGGCGGGAATTAAACAAAGGGTTTGGATTCTGTGTTCGGGATTCGAATATTTGTTTTTGTTAGTGATCTTCCACCACAATTTATGTCCTGTGCTTTTTTCATATGAAATTAAACGAGTTCTTATTCACACAGAAAAATGATTTTGTTACTTACTAGCGGATACACTTTATTTTCATTATAGCCTTTTTTTATTTTTGGTCATTCATTATAGCTTTCTTCTTCTCCTATGTTAATCGAATAAAGCAAAACGATATGTACACACGATCGTGTTTAAAGAATAATGAATAAAAGGGGGATAATAGTTCCAAAATAAATTATTTTTCTTGTAGGAGGATGCTTATCCCCACTCCAAAACACGGTGAAATCCAAATTCTTTGATTCTCCAATTCGGACTATCGGATATTTCAATTCGGTAGTATTTTTAAACATGAGTGAACATTGCGTGGATGAGAAATTGCATTTCTTGTATCTTAGTTAAATTTGACCGTTTTTATATTATTTGAGAATTTTTTAAATAAATTTTTAGATTAAAGAAGTTGTTATAACTATTGTATTGTTTTCAATTATTTGAGAATTTTTAAATAGGGTACTCAAGTAATTTAAACATATGATAATTGTTTTATTATATAAATAATTTTTTATTAGAGATTAATTTTTATGTAGTAATTTTCTTTTAGAGATACATTTGATTAAACATTTTTTAAGATGACTCGAATTTGAATTTGTAATCCTCACTTGTACACGAGTTTACTAGTAATGAGTTTACTTCATTTATAAAAAAGAAAAATTGTGATAAGGATTTTAAGGACATGCAAATTCATATCAACCTTTCTTTGGTTGTCAGATTTTGAATGTAATGTTTAAATGTGCATTTTTTAACTTCTTTGTTTGTTTTATTTGGGGAATTTTTATTCAAAAAAAAAAAAACTTAAATACTTTATTTTGATTCTTCTATTGTTATGATTTAATATCATCTATTATAGTTTTTACTTTCATTTATGATTTAAGTTATTATGTTTTAGAAATAGAGTTATTGTTTCTATCTTCTATGGTATGATGAACCTCTTGACATATTTATTCCTAAAAGTGTTGATGTTGCTGAAAATAAAAATGAAGTATTAAAAAATGAAGGTGAACTTATAGCCAAGATTGATTGGTAATATCACAAAGACAACAATCAAATACTATGAAAAAACACGATAAACTTATGTTGAAATTTATGAACAAATTGAAGTTGTAATAGAAGAACAAATTCGAATAAGAGAAGTTTTGGTAAATAATATGAATAAGATTGATGCAACAATGTCATATAATTTTTGATAATATTTTTACTTGCATTTGAATTGGTAGACTTATCGCATAGATTGAGAATGTAATAGTTAGTAACGTATTTAGTTAATAAATTTTTTAATTTGTTTCTTTGTTATGTGTTAAAATTGTATTTGTTTAATTTATTGAATCAATTCTAAAAGGATAAGATCAATGATACAAAACTCATGCATGATATGATACATTGTTAAGCATAACTAATTTTGGAACATTGAATTGAGCTACAAAACTGACCTTTAAATTATGGATATGTTTGATAACACTAATCTCAATATAATTTTGTAACATTCAATTGAACTAAAAAAAGAACTTATCTTTAAATTACGTGTTTGATAATATCAATAAACTAATCTATTTTATGACACTGGTAAATCAATTTAAAATTTATTGAATTAAATTAAATTGAATCCGTTTAGTTAACAAATTTCTTGTACAAATCAACAATTCTTAAGATGTTCTTTTAGTATTTCACCTATATTATTTACACACGTTATTTGTCTTATTTATAATATTTTTATTTTAGAAATATCTTTTACCAATAAAAACAATTTGATTAATTTTTTTTTTTTAAATTTTTCAATAAGATTTTTAAGGTCAAAACGTCTAATTATTTGTAACTGAAAATTTCCTTCAGAGTTTAAAATTGTAAGTTTTAAATAGTATTTAATACATTTTTTTTTTCTTCCTTCAAATTCATAAACGGAAAAGAATGGAATAACAAGCAATGTTCGGTGAACGACGAAGAGAATTTGCTGAAAAATTCATATTCTATTTTTAAAATATTTTTAATACATTTGAACTAATCAAACCTTCTGTTTTCAACATACATTCCTCTTTTGGATATTTCATTAAAAACAACAATCAAATATTTAAAACTTAATCCCATTTATTTTGTATTAATACAGTAGTTGTTATTACACGATAAATATTCTAATAATGTTAAAAATGAAAAGTTAAAATTATATTTTGTATATAGAAAAATGATTTGCAATAAATTTTTATTTGACATATAACTAAATTGAAATATGGCAGTTTAATGTCTTCTTGAGGACACGTGGCGGTTAGAGTCACAGTTTGTACTTTGTAATGCTTTTAGTGAAAAATTTGTACGGAGGGACTAACTATTAACGTAGGGAAAAAAATAGTGGCGAGTATTTTAAAATTTGAAGTAAGTGAGGGACTAATTAATATAAGTTAAGAGAAATTGAATAGTTACATTTGGAATTTAAAAAGAAGAGAAAAAAAAATCAGAGAGAAATTAGGGATTTTGATAGTATCAGTATCAGCGAATGGAAGGTGAAGGTACTGCAATGGAGAAGAACCCGAAAATATCGGCCTATTACCAAACGAGGCTAGCACACTTCGGCGTAGTCAGCTCCGAGTGGTTAGCTCAAGCTCAGTCTGCAACAAACCCTATCCCATCTTCATCAACCAACACTTACTCTGACAACGAATCAAATTTCTCCGTTATCGATGAATTCAATAGATGGCGTAATCATCCCGATTTGGCCGAGGCTGTTGCCGCTATTCGTGCTCTCGCCGCTGTTATTAGTTCTAGTAAAGCCTCCACTATGATGCAGCTCGAAATTGAATTAAAAAATGCATCTGATTCTCTTAAAGTATGAATCTTTTTCATTTTTTTTTTTCTTTTATTTTGTTTCGTCTTAAAAGCTAATATTGATATTCTATGAATGTTATATAATTAAGAGTGTGTTTCGTTTGGATCGGTTTATGAATAGTTTGTTTTGAATTATCTACTTTGGCTAGTCTTTGGGAGAGGCTGTAGAATTAGAAATATCCTATGACATATGAAGCACCGACGTAGTTAACATAGGCATGAACATCAGTCCATTCTGACTGGCACGTAGCTATTGTAGTTTAAGAAAATGAAAAGGATTGAATGTAACCACATATGTATGTGTTGGACGTTGATATGTGTTAGACACTAGGCATGTCTTCAATATGGAGTGTCAGTGCTTTATATGTTATGTTAGACCTATGACATATGAAGCATTGGCGCGAACATAAGACCATTATGACTCGTAGACGAAGCCAATAGTAATTTAAGAAAATAGAAGAGATTCAATGTAACCACATATGTATGTTTCAGACACTGGCACGTATTAGACACCAAATACGCCTTCAATATAGAGTGTCGGTGTTAATTGACATATGATATATTCGTAATCTATTTTCGGCTTATTTCAATGAGCTTTTCAGGATAGGTTATGAAAACAACAATTTAACCACATTTTGTATTTGTTTTGATTATAGAAATAGCTTCATTTAAGCACTTGTGTGATAAACCTTTTAGTCAATTAAATGTACCCCAAAGGAGATTTGAATAAATAAATAATAATGTTGAAAACTAGGAAGTGGTAGTTTTAATTTCTTTTTGTAGATTTGTATCGTTGAGTTTTGTGATCAATTTAAGTTGAGTTGAGTTTGGGTTTAATCTAACATTTACATTGACAGGCATGGGATACAACATCTATCTCATTGACAGCAGCATCTGATCTGTTTATGAGATACGTGACAAGAACCTCTGCGTTGGAATTTGAAGACTTCAATTCTGCGAAATCTCGTTTGATTGAGCGTGCTGACAAGTTTGGAGAAATCTCCTACAAGGTTTGCTGTGCGTTAGTTGGTTGTGCTGTTAGTTAACTCTTTCTTACTCTTGTTTGTGCCTGAATTGGTTATTCCTTTATTTTTGCAGGCTCGCAAGATTATTGCAATGCTTAGTCAAGATTTTATATTTGATGGCTGTACCATTTTGGTTCATGGTTTTTCCAGAGTTGTCTTTGAAGTTCTTAAACTGGCTGCACATAATAAGAAACGCTTTCGGGTCTTCTGCACAGGTATTTTTTTTCTCTCTATCTCTCCCTGTTTAAACTTTTGAGTACATGTTTGCGCATTAGGATATGTCCCAAAATGACTGGTTCACATTCATACCCAGTTTTGATAATGGCTTAATAATGGTGGTTTGATTATCGACTTTTTCTTATTTCTACAAAAACTGTAGTTTGAGACTCAATATCATGTTCAAATATTAGTCAATGTGATTGTTTTAAATGAGTCTGTGGAGGAACTTCAGTTTGCTTGTAATCCAAACATGCAGTTAGTGCGATGAAATTTACTGTTTGTTAGGATTGGGTTAATTGAGGATAATACTGAGACGGGAAATTAGGATTCCAATGGTAATTTCCTGTTACAAATACAACTATACAAGTAACTAGAATACTAGATTCATATTTAGGCTTTTTTTTAGAGTTAGATGAGGAAGGAAGGAGAGGAGAGATGTCACCTAGTTTGCGAGAGAATTTTTGGAGGGGAGGGAAAGACTAATGACTAATATATATATTTTTTTTCCAGAGCATAATTTTTCAAAGCCTTCCAGATCCCCCCCCCCCCCTTTCCTTTCCTTTCCTTTTCCTTTTCCCCTCAAACCCCTCCCATCCCTTCCCTTTTAACTCCCTGACAAAAACCTTAATGTCTTATGACTTTGTATCAAGATGTGGGATGAAGCTCCTTAATGGTGATCTCTTTCATTTTGAGCTCCCATTAATCGCCCAACGTTAGTTTCAAGCCAAAAATCAAGACCTTTTCATGCCGCCAGCATATTTCGTGGTCATTGACCTATTTTGTCTAGATAGTAACATAAGAATTTTCTTTCTAATGCTTAGAACCTTTGTGGAGGAAAGTTGGAGTTCTATTCTTAATTTGATTGTGTTTTAAGTTTTCTGTTACTTTAATTTCTTTAACATCTCATGGTCTCCTCTCAAGGGAGAATCTGTCTCTTTGTTATTTTCTGTTGAAGATACGAGTTTTAGATAAAAGATGAAGAAGAAATATGACTATGATGTAATATGGTATAATAAACTTGATACAGAAGATTAAACAGTAACCCACTATTTATAGGGATACAAGATTCTTAATCCTAAATAAATGAGAAAATCAGGAGACAAATCATGATAAGGACTATGCACAGGAGATATTGTGTAATATATTTGAGGATAAGAAACTCATGGTACAAGATAATAATTTAACATACTATCACGATGTTATAAAATATATTTTCTTAAATTCTTACCAATTTGAGATTCAAACTTTGTAACTGTTTTTCCTAAATTTGTAGAGGGGAGACCAGATCGATCAGGTTTAAGACTGTCCAATGAACTGGCCAAGCTTGATGTTCCTGTGAAACTTGTGATAGACTCTGCAGTGGCTTATACTATGGATGAGGTGAACATGGTACTTGTGGGGGCAGATGGAGTTGTTGAAAGTGGTGGTATAATCAACATGATGGGGACATACCAAATTGCTTTGGTTGCAAATAGTATGAATAAGCCAGTTTATGTCGCTGCTGAAAGCTACAAGGTGCATTACACTATTTGCTACTTACAGTTATCAATCTAATACTTCTTTTGTTACTTTAGAATGTCTGCATCATTCTGTTAAGTATTATATTAATTAGGAATGAATCGTGTATAATTCTATGAAACACAAACCCAAATACCGGACACGACAGTAACACTGACACGTCGACATTAATAATAATTTTAGAAAATTAATTAATTGAATATAATCACATATGTTGGTGTTGTGTCGATGACCAATTCTGACACATGTCGGACATTGGACACACTTTTGATCAGAGGTATAATTACATGGTATGTTGGTGTTACTCTGCAGTTTGCTCGTCATTACCCTCTAGACCAAAAGGATTTGGTGCCTGCCCTACGTCCAGTTGATTTTGGTGTACCTATTCCATCCAAGGTTGAGGTTGAATGCTCTGCTCGGGATTATACTCCTCCTCAATATCTGACTTTGCTTTTCACAGATTTAGGTGTTCTTACTCCATCAGTTGTAAGTGATGAGCTCATCCAGCTATACTTATAATCAACCACATATAATTTTCTTCTGATTTTTTTTAAAAGGTCGGTCTCAGTTCAAGAGTGTCTTATGAAACAATTTTGTAATACATGTGTATTGGCAACTTCAACTATTGTATTTGTTGGGCTAAGTTTCTAAGAAATTCAAGGGCTGCAAGTTCAACCCATATGTTGCATTCCCTTTGGTTTTTTGGTGTTCACTATTACCATGCATTCATTTTTTGTTTTTTCCCCATGTATTCTCATACAGGAGACAATTTTGTTCTGAGATACAGTTGACCACTAGATGTGAATTCCTCTTTCGATAGTTGTTCAAATTGTGGTTTGTCGCATGTGGAACTAACCCCTTCCGCCAGATTTTTTACCATGCAGACATTTTGCTGTAGTATAATTTGTGTACGCATTTCATTTCATGTAAACTTACTTTTGAAAAGCAATTCAAATATAAATTCACTTAGTTTATTTTTTAACTAAATTTATTTGAAAATTTAAAATAGTCCAAAATAAAGTTTCGATTCGTGTTTGAGTGCCACTGGGTTGAGCCAACTATACTTTGGTGCTGCATATAATATTAAATCATCCATGTGAAATTAAGGTATCTTCAGAAAATGTAAGAAAAGAGAAACAAGTTAGGATTTATGCAAGCATTAATTGTTATCATCCTTACTAGTATCAATTTGCAAGATTCTATAGACCAATACATAGAGGGATCGCATGATCCTCCAAGTTTCTATTTAGGTTTCTGCGAAAGCACTTTTGAAGGGTAAAGTAATCCAAACTTCAGCAAAATCATTGTAGGTTCTCACATAACCGACTCATTACATATTGAAGCCTAAAAACAAATTTTAAAGTGACATTTCTTTTCATGAGGTGAATCTAACATTAAATATAGATACTTCTTTTAGTCCAGACTTGAGTTTTGATTGTCATTTTACGGGAGTCTAAATCCATTTGGATGCATTTTTGTTATAAATTGTTTCAATGGTTTTGTGATCTTTTTGGCAGAATCTTATTTCTGAGGTCTGCAGCATCAACCTCTTCAAAGTGATTTTCTGGAATCCAGTTTCCAGTCTTAGGATCTCTCATCCAAAATACTGTTCCTTCTTTTTTTGCCACTGAACTTGGTTCACTCACATTATTAGCCTTCACTACCTTGACATCTGTTTTTGCCACTTGCGACCTTAAACTTTCTGCTACTGCTGTATAGGATCGTTTTCTGCATCATTGGATAAATACTTAATATACAAATAACATAGAGGAAATTAAATAATCACATGCTAATGGTTTTAATTTACAGTTGCGGCTACAAATCTTTATATTGTGAGAAAATGTAGCTAATACTATGAAAGAGAGAATTAATTAAGATAAATATTGAATTTGATAATATAAATAATATGATACAATTCAATTAAGATGAATACACCTTTATATAAGGGTTTCTAAATTAAAGTAAATGATATAACCAATTCCAACTAAATACAACTAATTTTAACTACCTTAAAATAATTATAACATCTATATAACTATTTCTAACAAATGCAGCATAAATTGCACTTGCAATATCGCTGTGGAGATTTCAAATTTGATATTTAACATTGACTTCAAATTTGATATTTAACGATGACCTTTGCAGTTGCAGACCGCAATTTAAAACTATGATTGAAATTAAATCAATCATATTTGATTGTAATTCTCTACGATATTAAACATCATAAAGCAAATGAAATAATCACCCCGAGAATTATTTAAAATCCTGATTACCTAAAGAAGGACCTTTGCATTATCAAAAATCACAAGGTGAATACAATTGTCAAATCAAACACTAATCATATGAAGGACATATATGCAAACCAAAACTAAGAAAGAGACTTATTTCAAAATTGAATTGATTTTTTGTTACATTTTAAAAATGAATTTGGATTAATAAGAAAAACTTAATCCTTTTTTTTTCCCTCCTACCTTAAAAAAATAATGAACAAACAAAAAGGTAACAAAGATAAAATACTAGCTTATTTTATAGCAATTGTAATTAATCGTTGTTATTTTAGAGGGCAATCTGATTCTAACCTGAGATGGAGAAGAGGATTGACACCAATGTTAGACATGATGAAGAAAAAGATGTAAAAAGTGCAAAACAAAGAGTGAGTTATAGAGAGGAGTTAGGGTTTTTCCAAGGATGAATGGTTTGGTTTGAAAGAATGGTTTATATAAACTTTTTTGTGAATAGAATCTTAGGGAAATAAGTCTCAAGTTTTAATGAGCATTAATTCATATATCCACGTTCGATCACAAGATTCTTTATGAGGATGAATTCTTATTAGGAGAAAGAGACACTTCATATATCTTTTAATTTATATAGAACAAATCGTACACTCCAATATACCAAACAACTAATATACTAATCAAAAACAGTTGCAATCAAATGATTAATAAATTTTATTCAAGAATCAATTAGAATTTAGGAACTCGAATTTTAATCTTATTTTTTTAGAATATTTAATATAATTATTGATTTTATTTATTTATTTAATTGTTGATCACGTTTCACTTATCTCTCGATTTAATTTTAAATTAAAAAAACTGTTTTTCTTAAATCTAAATGATAACATAACAAAACCCTCAACCTAATAGACACCCTCAACCTAATAAACTGTTTTATTAAGTGATTTTTTTAAGTATTTAATTTTTTTAGTTTTTGCTATTGTTGTGGTATTTTATTGTTTTAGATTCACAACTCAACATCGATTTAATAAAAATTCAATTAATAACTATAATGTTTTTAATTGTATGATTTTAGAGACATCAATTTTATCATATTTGTAGAATTTATTTTATCGATTTTAAGTTCTATTGTTATTAATTGTTGTAATTTCTACAATTTAAATAAATAAATATTATAATATTTTTTAGTCAAATAACATGTTTTGAAAAATATAAATTTGATAATTTTTCCTTTTTTGCTATAAAAACTCAATAAATTCTATGAATATAATTCTGTAACAACATAATTAAATAGATTAAAAATGTCTTTTTATTTATAATTTGAGGAGGGAGTACAAAAGTTTTCACAACATAAAATAAATTCTTGAAAGTAGAGCCAGGACCTTGGAGTGATTTTAAGCTAACTAAAACTCTTAACTAATGCATTACAGGCATGATAAAGTCACAGATACTGATTCTAAGTTTTGTAGTTATCAAAACAACTCCTTCCAAAGAAAGTTATGTCTTTATTTGGAGGCCTACCCTATTTGGTTTTCCCAATCCACCACTCTCACAATTGTTGCAACTTGCATGTATATAAATTATGGTGGTCCGATAGATTTATTATTATATTAAACTATTTTCAATGTGATATTTAAGTTTTTTGTTTATATGAATTTCAATTAGAATGTAAGGTTGGATTGGTGGTTAGGGTAGAAGAGTTAAAGAATTAAATAATAAAGAGATTACTAATTTAATGTCTATCATAAATAAAATACGAAAAAAGCAGGACTATTTTTTTAAAAAAAAAAGTTTTATAAGACTAAAATGTAAATAATTTCAGTCTAACAGATTTGTTTAGATAATTAAATTTCCCTGTGCCATTTTAATTTTGATTAATATTTTTTTTTATACAGACATATTTTTTAGTTTACAAACAGTGATTCTGAAGAAATTTAAAGAAAGTAATTGCTTGCTTTTTTTTTTTTTAGGAAAAAAGCAATTGATTGTTAATTACCTTAATATCAAGAAAAAATAATGTCAAAAAGTCACTCAAAAAATATAATTACCACGTATCAAACTGTTGATTTTTTTTTATATCAAACTGTTGGGTCTTGATAACTAAATCAACGTTCAAATCATATTTTTTTTTGTCTGAGTATATCATATCTGAAATATTATATTAAAGCACAAATACTATTTACTATACATATTTGTTATGTCTTTTAATATTATGTTATAATAATTTTGTTAGATTTTAAGTTCTTATAATATGAGGTTTCTACTTTCTACACAACCACAAGTGTTTCCAATTGTTAATAGTAACCATTTGTATCCGTTTCATTCAACGGAGAGAAAATAATTTAATAAACGAGAGAGAAATGGAAGGAGGAGGAAGAAAATAATTCTAAAATGTTTAGTATTTGATTGGATAAGAGAATAAACTTTAATGAAAGGAAAATGTAAAATTACTTTTTTTTACTTTCGTAATAATTAAATCACATTAAATAAATGTGTATTCAAGTTCAAATTTTAGATAGATATTCTCTCTCCTCAAATTCACTCAAGTTAAGAAAGATTTTGCTCCTTTCAGTTATACTTTTTGCTTAACCACAACTCTACAGATCACCACTCATGCTTCTCTAGCTTTTATAAATAATTTTTATATTGAAAATTATACATTTCATTTTAAAAAAAATATAACTACTATATGTAGAATTCTTAACATATAAATGTGCCTTAGGGGCACATGTTAGCATGATTTGTATGCTAATTAAACAATGAATGAGTGCAAAAATGTTTGTGTCTGAAATAGAAAAGACTTAAAAGTGATATATTAAATTAAATTGAATCATATAAACATGGTCAGTGCCTAAGACTATACATTTTCCTTTCAATACAGTAGGACAGTGGGAATAAAGTAAACTTCAAGTCACTGCTCATAATGGAGAGCTTGATGGAGTTGAAACTGGTAAGGAGTTCCATAATCTGAATTTGGAAATTTTGTCCCCCTTAATCAAGAACAAAGGTGGAAGTTGTTGAGGCAAGCCTACTCCTACTAACATCTGTGTCGTTTAACCCTAATTCTCATTTTTTTAATCCTATATTTCACTAATCTATCTAAAACATAGGGATTACAGATAAATCAACAAAAGGGACAATCTAGTTGACCCCTATTCAATAAGGGGGTGGAGGAAAGTTTATCAAAAAGGTCGTGATGACATTGACCCTTGAGAATACCCATTAGCAACACTTTGTTTTTTCTTGAAATTTGTAATACTACAATGAGGACATATATATTCCAGCCCATCTGTTTTTGCATAATCCTGCAGAAGTTATGAAGGGAAAAAACGGAATCCTTAATATATTACATTGTTTTGCATTGGATAACACATAAAAACTCTTCATGTATAATTTGTAAGTGATGATGCAATACCTTAAATGCGCCAAGACCCTGCCTTCTGTCACAGCCGAAATGGGCCCACTCACCACATATACCACAATTCACCCAATCCCCGGCAGCACTACTGTTGAACATTCAAAATATTGTCAGGAAATCGTTTACAAAAAAAATGAGAATTGCAACTGCTACTTGCACGCATATCAATACTAAACATCTATCGGTTGCTAATCATCATGAATTGAATGATAAATTAAAACTACTTTACAATTTAACATGGAAAGGGTGTAAGTACATAATCTGCTGGCAACCACACTTAAAGAACAACTGCATAGCTTCATTGGCTTAGAAAGTAGTACAAACCTGTGACATAACAAGCAGCATTCTCCATCCACATCATCATGTGCTAATTCATATTCTAAAAGGTAGGTTTCATAATGTCTCTTGAGTGTATTTCCAACTCCCTGTAGAAGACGCATCATGGGAAAAAAAGGCTTAGCTTCCAGTTATTTTGACAAGATAAACAAACATTCCACATAAAACATGAATCAGTTTGTGAACTTTTGTTATGCAATTTTAACTATAAAACAAATCTATATAAAAAATCAAGAATAACATTTCCAGTATACCACAATCAATTTTTTAACAAAATAAATCAAGAATATCACAAATCACAAAAATGAACCACAAAAGTACGGAATATACATAAGGCATAGAACATACAGTCATTCTATTTGTTGATGTGTAATTGCCCATCTTTGAAAAGATTTGTCCCTTCCAGTTGATGCCATTGCCAACATGAAATCCTCCCCTTGTAACCACCTAAGAAAACCATCCAATTCAGACAAAATATACATAAAAACTCATCCATAATAATTATCAAAAGAACACAGTTTCACTAACTCACCTCTTTATATAAGTTGTAGAGATCAAGGCGTTTTCCATTCAGAATGGCGTCAGGGAACTCAGAAAGCCCTCCTTGGGGAATCAGCCGGCTATGCCCCCGGAGAATCAAAAACTCCATGACATCTTTAAGAAATTCCTCCTACACAGAAAGTTGCAACTCTTAAAATTTTAAGGATGGTTTAGTAATATTTAGGATAACATCATTCCATGGAATATGGTTAAAAAGATTTTGAAAGTGAACAAAAAACTAAACAACTGTTTGATGCAATATGGATTCTTATTGAATGTTTGCATCATAGACAGATTGATTAAAATCAGTATGGTTTTGTTAATATTTGGGATAATATATTTCTAACAAATGAGTTTAAAAAAAATCATGAATAGGAATAAAAAAGATAAAATCCTTCAAGAATAAGTAGCTTAAATTCTCATATCAATTTTGAGATTAATTTAGAATGTAGTGGAATATTTTAATATAACACTATCCATTTCATCTTTGAATAATATAACTCATTGAATCAAGGCATACAGATTACAGAGCTCTTCTTTCACTTTCCAAAATAAGATAATTGATATGAATTAAATGTGCAACTGCAAGACAATTATACATCATTAGGTATTCGATTATAATTGCTAGCAAAGTCATGTTATATTGATATCGGAACACTGCCTTGAATAGTGTACTACATTAAATATTCAGCACAAGTAAAACTTTGGAAATCAATATTATACTAGGCATCGAAAAGACACTGAAAAGGATATTTAAAACAATAGACAAAGGAAAACTCACCTCAGAGCAAGTCTGCACTGGGCCTCTGCTACAACCGTGTTTTTTCAACGGCAATGGATTCAATGAAATAACTTGCTTAGACAGAGCTGAGCTCGAAAATGATTTTCTCTGTGTTGCAGATGATGATGCGATACTACTACGCTTCATAGGGACAAGTGGCACACTAGCCTCAACATGGGCACCACCAAAACCATCCATCTCAGAAGGTCCACAAAAAGGTGTCATTCTATGGCGACGGACCTGAGGAATTGGCCTCATTGCAGATACTTTTAATCTCTGCCTAGCTGGAGTTAATGGTGTGCTAATCCCATTCACCATTTTCCTATCCTTTTCCTCTTCATCTGCTTTTTTAATAGCACCATGCCCTGCAAAGACACCATCATGTATGTCATGACTAGCCCCTTGGCTTGATTCACTCCTCTTTCTTGTTGGAGGGGGAGGTTTCAACCAAATGGGGGGCCTGTTGAAAACTATATTGTGGTTTGCACAGCCATCTTTCTCGGAGCTTTGATAGAAGAAAAGTAAGCGCTCAGCATCATCTTTCTCAAAAGAAGCTACAGGCAACCCTTGAATACTAGCAATGCCAAGTGCAACTAAACTTCGATAAGAAACATCAGGTGCTAGCTGTCTCAAAATCTGAAGAGAGTAACAAGACATATAGTTAAGAATTCGAGTCACACAGGTAAATACGTTTAGACATAGAATTCTGATTCTCATTCTTATAAGATTTAAAACTTTAGGTACTATACACAACATCCAGATATTAATAGGTAAGAAAACCTTGAAAAAATCCTGCTTCCATTTAATTATTTACTGTGAAATGTAGATCATCTAATTTGAAAACAGGTTGAGCACTTCACTGCTCTTATATATATAGAAGCAGGCACGCATTCCTCATAGAAAATAGGGTAATAAAACTACTGGTTACTACCTCAACGTTTCCTAACGAGTAGTTTCATTCAAAACTACATCAGTAGGCCAAAGTTAGCAGGGGCCATGGTAGCATCGGCACTAGTAAGAACCATATATTATTGATACAGCTCAGTGAGCATGTCATCTATTATCTATGAACCATTCTTATAACTTAACAGAAAGGCAAATCAACAAGTACTACCATTTGAAAGAGGAAACATGGGTAAAAGCAATGGTACAAGATAGATGAAAACAGAGGTAGACATCCAGTCCAGTCGCAACGATCTAATCAGTCCTGCTACATACTTTGATGTCAAAGCATTATGAGCAGCTAAATTAGATAACGTCACTCCCTTTCCATTATCTCAACACAAGAAATCCTTCCCCCAAAATTTCAAATCCTTATCATTTTATCTCAGGACTAATTGTCCTAATAAACTCTGCCAACACAACAACATGGCTTCTGCTTTCATAATAAAATTGTTTTTTTTTAGTTCCAAAAAAATAAAATCAGGTAATTGATGAAACTCCCAATAAGAAACTAGCAAGAAGGGAAGACGCATTCAGAAAACATAATTTAATTTAATAAAACAACACTGAAACAGATAATATTGCAATAAAAAATGTGAGTAAGGCTAAGAATTATTAAAACCTGCAAAGCCCATTGGGGAAGCTTCATGCTAATTTCAAAAATAGTTGCTCCACACGCTATTGAAGCAGATCTACGAGGTTCAGAGATAGTCTGTTTGTTTGCTTCGCTGAGTTGTGCATGAACTATTTGACCCTTCTCAATTATCTCATTTTTTATATGATTCTCCAAGAGCTAAAAAGTAAAAAACAGTCAACATTTACACACAAGTTTTAACTTGAATTCCAAAGACAAAATTGTCATATAACCTATTTCAAGAGAAAAACAAAATAATTCAATGCTCAGAAATATAATATATATTTCCACACAAGTTATTATGCAAGAGCAATGTAATATTGGAATTAAAAAAACTAAATAGCATGTACAGATAGCATTGGTTGTTTGTTTCAGTAATAAAAACATAGTGCACAGACAAATGGAGAGTACCTGATCATTAAAACAGGCTTGTGCACTGCCAGATACTAGAAGTGAGATATGTGCAGAACTGCAGGTTGATATATCACATCGCATGGTCACAACTCCACGAGAAAAAGCAGCTGCCTGAAGAGGTGGTGGAGGGGCACTATACAACAGCATAAAGGTATATATTACATGGTGGCAAATGAGAATCCATATTCATATTTCTAATGAAGTCCTAATTAAAAATAAAGGAATATCAAATAATTTGAAGAAATAAAATGAGAAACAAGTTTTTAGTCATCAAATATATCAGTACTAGTCACTAGTCATATGCAATTCTTATCAACATACCTATACTTGCTATGGAGCTTGCAACCACGTATCTGAAAAGATAATAAGAAAATTGAGAAAACCTAATGATATATCATCTTCATTAAAAATTTCAACAAAAAGCTCTCAAACAATAGAGTGGTAAAAAGCAAATCAACAACAGGAAAGTTGTCTTTTATGTTTTATTGCTTCAACGGAATGGCCGCAAGATTGAAAAATGATCGGTAAACAACAGTCCAGCTTAGATTCATAGTTAACTTTTGGCATTAATACAAAGGCTTATGCTTATCTTATGATTTTGTTAAAATGGAGTTTTATCTAAAATTGATCAAATGACAGTCAACATACTTCAATAGTTAAAAGAGCTCTGAGTCCATCCTCCAAAGATCTCAGCAATGACTCATCCTGAAAAGAAACAAGCCAATTTATAATTGGAAAATAATGTCTACTATGGATGTGGGTTTTATTTAAATAACAATTACATATGCATGTACAGGAATAATATGCATGTGCATTTTGATCCTTTCTTTTGTCTCACGGTGGAAAACCGTATTACTTTGTCCACCATTGGAAAAACTTATTTTCAACATGCATTTGTGGGTGTTGGTGTGTCAAAATGTGTGACAGTTTTAAAGAATATTTACTTCATGTAAATCATTATGCATGTTTAAGTGTGGTTCTAACAACAACAAAAAAAAAGAAGCAGAATTCCAAAGAAGCTTACAACTGTGGAAGGTTCACCGCAGATTAGAAATCTCAAGTTCACTTCATCGTCATGTATTTGTATAGAAGGAAGACTGCCTGAGGAACTTTCATCATCATCATCATCTTCTTCTTCTTCACCCATCTCTGGAGGGTCGACATGGATTTTGAGACAGTCACCAAGAAGGTGTGGCCCCATATCACTATCCGCATCATTGCTATCAGTAGGAAGTACTTGATTATTTTGAACACAGTAAAGTTCGAAAGAGGCATGTGCAAGGTGGAAAGCATCCCATGTATGTGTAGATGAGCTGCCATATATTTGAAAAACAGCATTAAATGTTAAGTAATATTTCAAAATTCTAAAACAAACACACTACTTTGATTTCTTCAGTATTTTTCCCATGAAAAGAAAATAAAAAAATCATACTGAATTTGAAACTCTGGCCATTCATAATTCAAAACAAAAATGCATTAAATAATAATAGATTAACTACCATGATATGTCAACTATACAAGTTTACAGATTTTATAGGAAACTATTCCTCTCGCAATGACCCACTACATGGATATGTCATCAAATATGTCTAACCATAATCAAATATCAATATGAATTGTATCAGTGTAGCCGTTAGATTTAGGATATAAAAATTCATTTCATAGTAAATACACCACATGTTTGCAAATTGCAAATCAAATAAATGACTTCATACCTCTGCACCACTGAAAAAAATGCTTGACGAAAATGGCAGGCAGCATATCGAGAAAAGGCATTCTTCCAAAATACAACATATGGGATTCCCTGCATAGTCAAACAGCCTGAATCAACCAATATTATGTATGAAATTATCAAAATGCAAGGTATTCTTGAAAGAGTAACACATTTATATCAACGATGATTGTCAGTTGACCTTTGATATCCAAATTTTCTCAAGCAACTTAGACCAAAGTACCTTAAGATGAAGGGCCTCTGCAAAACTTTCTCCATTTGGGATTTCTAGATAAACCTGAAGAAATTTTGCAAATTACATCAAATAAAATACCATACCAACAATGAAAACTGAGGAGGGGAAATGCTAATCGGGTAAGCATTATTAGTTTATTTAACATCAACACAGATTGTATAAACTTAAAAATGCAAAATGGATAAGTCTTATGAGTAAAATTCTTGAGCAATCTGTCATATGTCACAAAAACCCTATACTCTAATATTCCTAAATTTATCGTTTCGTGAATCATTCAACCAACACCAGTCTTTCTATTTGGGCATCAATATCGTATGGAGTCTATCAACTGGTTCAGTTTTCAATAATATGCAAAACAACTGATCTAAAATTCACATAGACCAAGGTCCCTAACATTCTTCACAGTACTCAACTATACTTTTTACAGTTTTCTTTATTTCTCCCACAATCAATACTAGTCTTTCCACCAAAAACTAACTCAGAAATTAACAACATAGAAAGTAATACATTTATAAATTCTCAAATCTGTTTCTTTACTGATCTCTATATGTCTAACCTAGTCCCCTATCTTACATATAAGGTACAAACAAAAGAGCAGCTTTAAAATTCACAATACATACCGCAGTCGGCAAACTGGTACCGAAGAGCTCTGATATATCTTCAGGGGTGGATAATTCCACACCTTGCCAAACCACTGAACCAACTTCGTCATTCACTAACTGCTCTCCTTGTAAGTAAACAATACTCGGCTGATGCGATTCAAGAACTTTACAAAACTGTTCCTTTTCCGGATTGCAGAGAGTTTGAACCTTCATTTCATTAAAATTATAAAAATAAATAAATCACCTCATGCTATTTCAACTGTTAAATAAAACAAAAACACAATTAGCAATACACAACATCAACGAGTAAACCTTCAATTTGGTACCTAAACTATCAATTTCTCTCCAATTTGGTCCCGAAACTATAGAAATATAACAAATAATCTCTAAGCTATTCTCAATTCATCAAGTTAGTCTTTGCTACTCTCAAAATAGGAGACAAACTAACTTCAATTATTTTATGAGTAAACAACAATTTTGGTCTTTGAATGTGTAAAGCAATGTCATTACCGTCTCTGAATATATTGAAATTGCAAATACATCCCCAGTATCTCTTTTGATAGTAATTTTATGGACAACATTAACCAGAGAAAAACACATTTGAGGACTAAACTGACTAACTAAAGAAGCATTCAAGACCTAAATGACTAACAAAGACACATTTAAGTATAGTTTTATAATTTAATAGTTTTATAATTTAATACATTTAAGGACTATTATAGCAGTGCCTCACACATTTAAGGACCAAAATAGTGCATAATCTTTTTTTTATTCTAATAAAAACCTCTAAACCTACAATGCAATACTATAAAGAATCAATATATGTGAGTTTTATATACCTCAAGACGCCCTGAAGAAACCAACTCAGGAAAAGGGAAGTTGTGATGATTCTGTGGATGCTTCTGCTCAGCACAACGTGTTGCAGAAGTCACAGTGAGAAGAGTACAAGTTTGTTTAGAAGCACCTTGAGGATGAAACTGCAACATCGTTTAAGCTAAAAGCAAAGCAAAGCAACAACACATAAACTGAGAAAAATTGAAGTGATAATTAAAATAACCAAAAAATTAGAATCGAATTACACGAACATGTAGTTAGAAACCGATGAGGTTAAGTTCCAAAGTATTCTCCGATGAGAAAAACACCGTTACGGTTAAACTATGGAGGAATTGAGAAGTTGCGTTGCATCGTTAGATTTATGATTGAGGGGAAAGTGGTGGTTGTGATGGTGAAGGGAAAATTTGAAGAATGAAAAAGTGAAAACCCTAACGCGATGTGTGAATTGGGATTTGAAGATGAAGATTGAAGAAAGAAGAACATGAGGATTCGGAAAGCGATGCGGGTTCTTTTTTTTTTTCTTCACGTTGTTGTTCTTCTTGAGGTAAACGGCGTCGTTTTGCTCAATTTAAAAAAATTAATAATCTTGTGTTTAATTCGGTCTTGATGCTGAGTTTTCCTTGTTTGTGTTGTTGACTTCATAAAAATTGGCTTTGTACGTAGGATTTTTTTTCCTTTTGTATCTTTAAAAAAAACTAAACTATTCCACTTTAAAAAAAAATTATATCAAAATCTCCTCTATATGGAAGAAGAAAATGGAGTTAGTAGTTGATAGTATTTGGAGGCCACCTTATGTACAAACTTTTTGTTGTATTAATTGATAAAAAAATAATTAAAAGTATTAATTACTAATAATATAAAATTAGTAAAAATAAATATAGAAATTAAGTTGACTTACCGATAATGATTGAGTAATATCTGATACATTTTATTTATAACGGCTATTTTATTTCTAATGTAAGTTATGCATTTTGATATTATGATACATTATACAGTGTTTATAAGAGATCAATTGACTATGTGATACATAACACTTAAAAATAAAAGAGACTTATATGGAATTTTTAACAGTTAATCAAAGGTGATTAGTTTTAACGGTTAATCAATTATAGGTAAAAAAATATAAAATAATTATGTCTGAGAAAAATTATAAATAATTAATTATAAATATAAAATAATTAATTGTTCTCGTATGAAATTTCAAATAGTACTCACATTAAATATAAGATAGCCGTTAAAAATAAATGGACAATATATATGAATTATCTCGATTTCTCAATCATAATGTAAAATATTGTACAAATGTGACAATTGTAACATCTCTCTTTGCAATAAATTTTATATTTTATTTATTAGTACACAAGTATACTAATAATAATAATAATAATAATAATAATAATAATAATAATGGGAAAAGTAGTAAACTAAAAAAATAAAATAAAAAAGAAAAAGAAGAAGGGGAAAGAGAGAATGACAGAAAAGAAAGGGAGAGAGAAAAAAAATGGTGAGATAGAGAAGAAGAAAGAGGGATAGAAAGAACAAGAGAAGGAGAAAAAAGAAGAAGACAGAAAACAACAAAAACATTAACAAAACAAGAAAAGAGAAAGGAAAAGTGCAATTTTTGCTAGAAATCAATGTAGAAAGAGTTGAGACCATCCATCATCTTCTCCATTTTTTGGAAATCAAGAGGCGGGTTTCCATTTTTCTATCTCTCATTCATGCATGTATGAGATAATGTGTTCGGGATTTGGGGTTCAAGGGTTTGAAATGAAGAAAAGGATTCTTTTTTAATTCTTGTTTGGATTTAGGGGTTTTGAAATAGCGGATATAAATAATTTATGCATGTGAAGTTATATGATTGAAATTGAGAATAAATTATTGTAGAATTGAGTTTCCTTGATGACATGAAATTATGCTCTTTTTATGAGTTTGAAATTAAAGATCTCGAGTTTCACTTTTGTGACCAATTAAATTGAGTAAATTGAAAATTTGATGTTGTTTTGATGTGGGTTCATTACTAATTTACTCATAATTTGTAGGATTATTGTTGCAAAGAATTGTTAGAAAATTAGTGAGATAGAAGGAATGTTATTAACTTAAATTTCGCAGGACATGTGTGTGATGTTTTGATCATAAATTTTTCTATTGACCTCTGTTTTGAATGATTTATAGTTTTCTGGAAACTAGACTCAATTACCTTCAAATTGAGTATAAAATTTGTGATGTTTGATTGAGTATTGATGCTGAAAAATGAATTATAAGTTGGACTAGAGTTGTTGTTCTGTTTGTTTTCTGTCATTGTGTTTTATTTTAATAAACTGCAAGAATTGGGGCTTGATAAAAATAAAATTTTATCTATAAAGTAGACATCATAAGTTTTCCAAAGAGTACTCATTCACTCAATTCTGATACTTATAAGTTCATATCAGTTGACTCTGTAGTTAAAGCCAGTTTTGAGTTGTTATAACATAAATTTGAGGTTATTTTGTGAAAAATCTACCAGAAATATGTTCTCTTGAACTTTATTTTACATTGTGTGATTATAATGGTATAATTGACTTAATAGTTTATGTTATTATAATAATTTTCAAAGTTGAGTGTATGGTGGTAGTCTTTAATATATTTATTAATAGATGATGTTATATTTGTGTGTATATATGTGTGAATTGTTATATATAATTAATATATATTTGATTAAGGTGAGAAGTATATGATTCATCCTAGCTAGATGAATTCTCCGTCTATATACAACGGAAGCGAGGGGTAAGCGAGGGTAAGTGGGGCACCACTTACGGACGTAATTATGTCCAATCTTACCAAAATAAAGTTACTAACAAGAAGATGACATTAGTAAAACTAATGTAGTCTTTATGACATGCTTGTTAGGTAGAGTTTAAATCGTTAGATTATTCACGTCTAATGACTTGAATATTTAGAAAGAGTCAAAACTATACATTGAAGAGAAACTCATAAGATAAATATAGTTATGAATTAGAATGCTAATTGATTTAGTTTCATTTACCCACTGAATCTCAGCCAACATTATTCAAATGTTTTACACGTAAAAAAAACTTAGATCACGTATTGAAGAATTGAAGCATATCAATTTACATTATAGTCTGCTTAAAATTTCTGGGGAATTATTTTGAACCATGATGTGTTATGTACTCCATATTTCTTTATTTTTTATTTGAAGGATTAATATGTGTATTAATATATTTTTATAACTTTGTGTCGAAATTGTACTAACCATCTCTTTTTGTAGAATTATATTAATGTTCACGTTATATTCTAGACAATTAACTTATGGTATTGCAACAATTCTACTTAGTCTCTATATTGTTATTAGTTAATAATTTTGTATACATTTAATTTATTACAATTTCTTAGGTTTAATCTCTAAAATATTACAATTTTTGTATTTTTTATAAATTTTAATTCATTTATATTGCTATTAATTAATAATACAATTTTCAATTATTTATTTATTTTATTATATATATATATATTTCCAGAAGGTTGTATTTCGAAAATACGATAAATTGATCACCTTAAATTTTACTTATTTCTCCTAAATTAATTATTTGTCGTGATCAAATTTTTTTTAGTGTAGGACTAAAGAAAAACAACTTCACACTTTCATAACCACATAATTAAGCATCAATTATCAATTATAAAAGCAAGGAAAATTACAAACAACTTTACACGATCCATCCTAATTCCCTCCAATTTAAGTGTTTATTTGTATAGTTTAGATTTTAATTCTAATAATAATTAAATATGAAAATACATTGTCATGTAATCTAACAATTAATATGAAAATTTATTCAAATATCAAATCTAATTAGTTCTAATTAAAAAGAATAGCTTTAAATTTATGTATATATTGGTGAGAATATTTTATCGATAAAAATATTTGGCAGTCAAACTTTCACTATTAATAATCAACAACAAAAAATTAAAAACCAATATCATTCTCATAAAAGATATATCTATATATTATAGTCACCTAATATATTGTCAATTATCTAATGTATCTTATAACTTAATATTATTATGAATAAGTGAATTATATATATATATATATATATATATATATATATAATTAAAATGTGCAATATAATTAGATGTTATATGATTTTTTAATATATTGGTACATAATAATTATATTATTTGAAAAGAGGAGAAGAGTCTACATTAGTGATTATCATAAATAATAGTAGACTACTCTTAGATGTGATACATGGTTGATGGTGGTGATGACCATCGTAGGAATGATCGACGTGATAGGTGACAATGAGCAGTAAAAATTGGAGTGGTCGAAAGAGATGTTTAAAACGATGGTTGATAATAATCAAGGTGAAAATTGATAATTTATTATGTTCAATAAAATTTAAAATGTTGATCATCAGAAGTCAAAGTGATAGTTAAGAGAAGTTATAATTGATCAAAAGTAGTGCTTCAGTGATGGTTGACTTTAGTGTTTGAAGTGGTAGGAAGTGGTTTTCAAAGTAACGATAGACTATTAGCAATGACAATGATATTATGCCCAACAAACTCTAGAGTGGTGGAAAATGAAGTCTAAGTGATGTCAACAACATCAAGAATGAGGTCAACAATTGTAGACGACTATTGACAATGACATGTTAAAGTTAAAACAAAATAATAATTATAAAAGATATTTCAATAATTTTGAATATTATGATAAAATTATTTTGAAACTAAGGGAAAACCAATTTAACTCTATTTTTTCTATTATATATGAACGTGTATTTCTTCAAAAATTAATTTTATCAAAAATGAAAAATTCATATCCATCACGAGCAAACTCTAAGGATACTACTTTCAAGGAAAACTAAAAGTACAACTTTTTTTAAAAAAAACTAAAAGTACAATCATAGATTTAACCATCTGTCACCATAAATTCTTTTAACAAAGTTTTATATGGTACATTTTTTTAATGAAATATATAAATTGATATGTTCAAATAAAATCTCATAATTAAAATAATAATTTTAATACACTATTAATTTTAGCACATTTTTATGTAATATTTTTTTGTCATAAAATATTCAAATTAATATAATAGTTTGTTTTTAATCGACTAAAATTTCATCAACAATTAGTTCAAAATACAAAGCTTAGTTAAAATTAAAAGTATTAAGACAACACACCTCACTCAATCATCTTACGAGATTAAAACTCTGAAACCTAAACATAAGTAATAATACAAATAAATTAATAAAAATTGGAGGCGATAAGCACCAAACACCCTTTAGTTTTAAGTCACGTCCACGTAACCAACTTAATCTTCTCGATCAAGATAATACCATTGAATTCAACGAGATTAAATAAAAACATCGTTACACATTTCTCATATCAACCACAAGTCATCCAAATCAAAACAAACTTTAAGTGTATCCCTTTCTCCAGATCAACTAAATATTATAAATTTAAACATATATTAAGTTGGCATATATATAATGTACCATTTTCATTTATAACATATTATGAATTTAGTAAAAAAAATTTACTCAATCGATCAATAAAAATATTTTATATTTACTAAAATTGTTTTTAAAGTCATTCTCATATATAATTGTGATATATCAATAATGTAACACTTTTTGTATTAATAATATATAATAATTAAATTTATTAATATTATTATTTGTCAAATATATTATATTCTAAAATATATGATATTATATATTTGTAAAATATATTTTTTATATAATTGGTTCCAATTTTTAAAAATGATTCATTTTGACACTTTTTTTTTTTGGTCTTGACCCTTTCTACGACCTACCTTTCTAAACATTAAACATAATAATAATTAGTGTTCACTTTGTAGTATTCGCAAGAAACGAGATACCAATATTAAAAATATGTAACATTGTATTATTTTTATCATTTATATGTGAATTTTTATTTTAAAGAGTGAATATGAGAAGCTATGAAAGTATTTATTCAAGTTTTTAATTTTCTACAGTTTTAGGCCAATATCGTTCTATCATTTTTATATTATTGATATAAAATTCTTTAATTCTTCTTTACCTCCTCTTTTGATCGCGATAGTTTTGGTTTACTGTTTATTATATTTTTCTCAACATGTTAATATGTGAAATTAAAATTTTTGAAGTACCAAATTATTATTTTTTTAATATTTTGAGTAGTTTTCAACACTATAAATATTAAAGTTTCAGATTGAATAGAAAACATATGTTTGCTTTTATCACTATATAATGAATTTCAAACTCTTGTGAAAAGTACACCAAAATTGGATGCATTTTCTAACTTTCTCTTTTTTCTCTTTTCTATTTTGCTCAATTGATTTCCGAGCCACTTCTCTCATTTTTTTATGTCACTTCGATATTTAAAAACAGTATTGTACCGTAGTCTGACCGATTTCTAGAGCAGTTGTTATCTTGTAGTTCCGTCGATTTTTAGTGGTTATAATACCACTATGAGTGGTTTTTTGTGTCATAGTCCTTTTGATTTATGAGTGGTCATAATACTATATTGCGAGTGATTTTAATCGTAATATTGAGAGTGACTTTAACCGCCGTATTGATAGTGTAATTCTAGAATAGTTTTCGATGGTAAAGTGGAACTCCATGGGAACTTCGTAAAGAGAGCGACCTAGTCCACGACTCAATCCAATAATATCTTCAGTGGTATAAATTGTGATTTTTAAACAATTTTTTGAAACTCAAAATAACAATTTTTCAGATGTTTCTTTATGTCATGTCAATCGAAGATATAACTGGATTTGATTTTATTGTCCCTAATTTCAATAAATTGTTTTAGTTTGAAAGTTGGGAAATTAACTTATGGGAGAACAATGATAAGAATTATGTTTTTAATGGATTTCAACAATGATAAGAAAGTTGGGAAATTAACTCATGGGAGAACAATGATAAGAATAATGTTTTTAACTCATGGGAGAACAATGATAAGAAAGTTGGGAAATTAACTCATGGGAGAGCAATATTGTTAGAGATGATCTGAAGAAGTATGTTGTGAGCTGCTACCAAGAGTATCAAATGACCGACGTCATATTCGTGGAGGCTCACTCTCGTAAAATTCAGAAGATAACTTGTGAGAGCATCTGTTAAGGTACGTCACTCATGTCATATTAAATTAAATGTTTAAATTTAATATATCTCCTTTTGTTTGAATGTTTAAATCAATAAAATATCTTTTTCTACTTATATGTTGTGTATCTCAATTTTGACATGCTAGACTTTGTGATGTGAACACATCTAATTTCAAACTTAAGTAACTTAGGTTTAATTCCAAAGTTATTTTTAAATGATTTTGAAAAATGTGATTTTTGTAGTCAAGCTAAAATAACAAATAGTTCACGTAAATTTGTAGTTAGAGAATATGCTTCTTTAGATTTATTATACTTTGATATATGTAAACTTGATGGGACATTAACAAGAAATGTAAAATAAAGTGAAATGTTTGACATGTTAAGGGTATTTGTAACTGAAATTGAAAATTAATTTAATAGAAAGATTAAGAGGTTCCAAATATGATTCTAGTTTGTTTAATAAGTTTTATAAATTGTTTGGAATTATATCTGGAACAACTGCAACATAGATGCTTGAAGTGAATGATAAAGTTAAAAAAAAGGAAATATAACTCTTATTGAATTAGTTGTTGTTAGTATGATTAACTCTAGTTTTGCATCTCATTGGTGTGTGGAATATATTTGCTTATTTGTTATGTTTTAAATAGAGTTCTTAAATCTAAAAACAACATTTTTTTTATGAGATAGTGAAGAAAAGATAACCGAATTTGTCTTATTTTCAAACTTAGGGATGTCTGGCTTATGTCAGAATCCTCGATATTTCTATCAAAATTCCCAAGATGTTATAATTGATATTTATTTTTATATTTAGTATACAATAAACAATATTTTTATTAATTAATTATTTTAAAATACTTTTCTACCAAAATGACTATATATATGTCAAATTAATATCTTATTCATAGAATTTTTGTATTTGTAACCTATTTTATACTATATTTAAATTTATATTATTAATATAAAAAATATAATATAAAATATATTAGATTATTTGACACAATCTTACATTTCTTTCATACATTAATATTACATCATTAAATTTAATATTAAAGTATTTTGATTTAATATAAAATTTTGTTCTTTCAAGTTAATATTTTAAATATTTTTTGACATAATAATTTAAATTTATTCTTACTAATGTAATATATTTTAACTCAAAAATTAAAATTATTTCATTCAATCTAATAGTATCTAATTTATTATATATCTATTAAAGTTATAAATCTAAATCAAATTTAAATGAAATAAACATATTTATATCAAGTCTTGTTCAAGACACGATCGTTATTACGCTACTCGGATAGTATTTACACATTCATGTTAATTTTGATCATGAGAATCTTGGAAAATCATGGAACTATCAATTGGATCCAGATTGAAGGCTTTTAAGAATTTGAGATCAGTCCAAAACATATTTTTAGTGAGAATGGTGACTGAACGTTTGTATCTATTTGTTTTTAAAAATCTCTAAATTTTCTGAATCAACGGAATTACAATGAGAAATTCTCTAATGTTAAAAATATAAAATTTTCTAACGTAGTATTTACATGTTATTTATGTAAATTTATAAAGATATAAAATCTAAACAAAATAAAGTTTCTCAATTACAATCTGTCAAAAAAAATTAATTTCACTAAAGATTTATTTCAAATTTAACAAATATTTTTTATTAATGACGACGATTACCTTTTATTATAATAGGATCATCATCAAGGCAATCTTATAATATTGCAATCAATTATATACAAATATTTTCAAAACAATTAAAATATAGTAGAGAGGTAAAAATAAAGAAAATAAAAAAGGAGGGAATTTTTATTTTATCTCTATAAAAGGGAGGTCGGGAAATATTTTGGGACAAAATCAACACTTTCTCTCATTGTGTCTTGTTGGGTTCTTTCTTTCTCTTTTTCTTCTCTTTGAAAAAATTCACAATGGTTTCTTCAAATGGAAACAACACAACAATAAACCCCAATAAGAGAAAAATTGACATCAAGAAAATAGAACAATTGAACAAGTTACAAGTGAGCTTTTCAAAACGCAAATTAGGACTCTTCAACAAAGTCACTGAACTATCCATTATGTGTCAAACAAAAACTGCAATGATCATTACTTCACCAAATGAAAAACTCTATGCATGTGGTTATCCAAACCCTGACTCTGTCATTAATCAATTTATCACTCAGAAAAACAACATTATTATCGACGACAAAAAAAAGAAATAAGATGAGGAAAATTTTGAAACACTAAAACTAAAGTACGAGGAACTTCAAGAAAAGTTGATAGAAGAGAAAAATATTTTATCGAAAGAGAGAAATAAAGGTGATGCATGTTTTAGTTCATGGTGGGATCATTCTATTGATGATATGTCTTTTGAATCTCTTGAGCAATTTAAGAATTCTTTAGAAAATTTGAAGCTTAATATAGTTACAGCTTTAGAAGAAAAAAGGGTTAATTCGATCTACTCAACTCAACCACACCAAGAACGTATCAAGCTATTCAAATCTTGAATGAGTGTAGGTGATTGAAAGAGTGATATATACTAGTCATGGTTTGATGCTAGTTTTATGATTCAGTTAATTCCAATTTGTTAAAAAAAAAAATTGTATGTAAATTCATATCCTCTTTGAATGTGCTATTTGTTTATGTGATTTTTTTTTTTTTGTTATTTGTTGTTATGTTTCTTTTCTTGAATACATATGGAAAAGGATACAGAGGGAAAAAGATTAATTTTTGGTGCACTTTGGACAAGTATTATTATTCTTGACGTTCTTGCTTGATTTTTAATTTAGATTTGCGTGATTTTTGGATCCTTCGAAATTTAGAGTTTTTTTATTTTATTTTAATTGTGTTCTTGATCGAATTTAATTTTGGTCATTGTGTAATACTTTATAAATAATGTAATTGATTATCAGTTTTATCATTGATATTTGTGTATCAAGATTTTTTGATGAATGTAAATTTCAATTATCCATTAGTACTCCTTGTGCTTATGTAATTGTTCTTTTTGGAAGAAACAAAAATAATTTTTATTAATAACATAACCTTCTTCTGTAATTGTTTTTTTTTAATAATATTCAATATATACATGTTTTCATTGCATTGCAAAAGGAGTATTATGCGTTTAATTACTTTGCACTAATCCCTTTCTTAAACCATTAAACCAAACCCTGTTTATTAATGCGTTTGCAATTTTTCTCATTGAGTTGTGAATTAACTAGTGAGTTCTTGGTATGGTTTAGTCCCAACCATTTGCTATTTTAATTAGTCAAAAAAAAAAAAAAAATTTGTTACCTTGAAGATTTTGACAATATTAAAGTGAGTTAAATTCAGAGTATTTGTTTTTGACAAACATTCAGAATTTTAGATTCAATCAATTTTTTTTTATTGAGTAGGAAGATTATATAAGTCTTTGTGTTTGATTTTTTTTCCCTCCTAAATTATCTAGGGGATTGTTCTTTGTTAATCGGCAGTTAGTTCGCTGAGATTAACTACGAAAGATACATTATATATTTGGTTGAAAAAATATCAAATTCTCGTAGTAAAATTTATCACAGAAAGATTTTCATCAATTAATTAAATCTTCTTTCATATTACTATCCATCAATGTTTTTTTTCCAAGACTTAGTAGGGTAAAAACCCATAATATTTAGGGTAAAAATCTGCATAATAGGTATGAGCACGGTTGCGAGTACGAGTACATTAGTACTCACCCTATCTCGCATCCGCACTTATATAAATATATTATTTATTTATTTATTATATTAATGTTTAGTTTAATTAATTGTTTTCTTTTATGTTTTAATATCTATTAATATCATTGAACTATTACAATATTTATAATCAAATCAAAAGATAAATGTTTGTAAACTTTTTAAGAATTTGATTATGATAAATAGTCAATAGTTAAATAATTGTGACTTTCTAACTAAGAATTATATCTTATTAATTGTGTCTTTATAATTATACTTGCAACTTCTTATAAATTGTTTTTACTGATCTCAAATAATATTGTCGTAAGACTTGCAACTTCATAAAATATTATTATGGATATTTGAATGTGTATTATAAAGAGTATTCACTTGAAATGTTTTGAGTTAGAAAATATTTTGGTTTATAATACTTTATGATTAGATTTACGATATTTAGATCATTTTTAAATTTAATCACAAAATAATATTTATTTATCGATTTATTTTAGTTAAAGTATGGGTAATTGGTATGTGTACGGGCACTTAGGTACTCAAAGGGTAACGGTATTAAAGTTGATACCCAAGAGGGTACAGACACGGGTATGAGTATTTTTTAAAACTGTGGGTACGGGTACTATAGTATCCTACCCAAACCCTACCTCTTTCCCACCCGCATACGACTAATCGGGGAAAATCCGCACCCGCCCCCGTTTCATAGCGGGTGTAAATTTTAGACACTCATCCCGACCCACAATGGGTCTCGGGTTTCCCCGCTCACACCCGCACTCACTCATATATATAAAATTATAAAATTAAAAATCATATTTATTATAATAAAATAATAATAAAATTATAAAATAATTTATATAGAGATAAAATTATAATTTTTAATATTTAAAAAATATTAAATATTTATATGTATATAAAATTAAAAAATTACATTAATAATATTTGTGTGGCGAGTCCGGGTGCGGGTGCAGAGTGGATATCACTACCCCCAAACCTGCCCCTGCTCCCGCCCCCAAAATTTAATGGCAGGGAAAATCCGCACCTGCACCCGCACCCAATTAAAGCGGATTTTTCCCGCCCAAATCAAGCGGATTCAGGTGAGTACCTGCAGGTGCAGATTTTATTGTCATCCCTACCCTCAAATATATAGTACTATACACAAATAGAGGAATATTGTCAATTTGTTAATTAATAAAAGAGTGAAGACCCAATTGGTCCCTAAGAAAAGTAAACAATTTTTTATTTTTAAGAAAATTAAATTAAGAAAATTAGGTCCATAATAATTAATAAAAAGATTAATTTAGTTTTTGTCATTAACTAAAAAGAAACTATTTGGTCCATATAAAACTAAATGTCCCTAAATAATTTGTTATTCAACAAATGAGGTTGATGGGTAATGGACTTCATTTCCTATGTGGAGAATAGTACAAATGTTGTAGTCCATGTGTTTCATTGGAGAGATGTCTTATTAGGGTTCTAAGAGAGATTATTTTGAAAAAAAAGCGGTCATTAAAAGAGAAAAGAGAAGAGTAAACCATATTCTTGATTTTTTTGTCAAATAAGACTTAGAAAATCATAGATTGTGCATACATTAACCGTTGGATTGGGCTGATTTTTTGACAGTCGGTTCAAAACATTTGGGTCTTTGTTTTTAACAATCAGATTAGTGAAACGACGTATCGAGATGGATGAATCGTGCTCGCACAACAATAGATTTTTTGGTGTTTTTCTTCTTGTTTTTCATTTGTAAGCTTTAATGCTTTCTTATTTTGGCTGGTTATAGACATAATTTGTGCATCATTTTGAGATTCTCTTGTACTCTTATTTGATTATAGTGGAGTTCATCAGAGTGACATCAAAGCTATTGGTTAAACGACTATTTTACTTGCTTGAAGGATGAAGGCAAATATGAATATAAAGATGGTATGTTTGAATGATACTAATTACTATTTATGAAAGTGCAAGATGAAAGACTTGTTGTTTGTGAAGAAAATACATCTTCCTATTTTTAGTTCTAAAAGATCGAATACGGAAGAATGAGATTTTGAACATCAATAGGTATGTGGTTTTATTATGCAATATGTAGAAGATAATGTTTATAATCATATTGCTAATGAGACAACTGTAAAAATTATGTGGGATAAGATGAAGACTTTGTTTGTCTCTAAATCAAAGCATAATAATTTGTTCTTCATGAATAGTTTCTTCCGTTTGAAGTAAAAGGAATAGACTTTTATTTCGGACCACTTGAGTGAATTTTAGGGGCTCATTGATTAGATGTTTGGAATGAGTATCAAGTTTGATGATGAGTTCTTGAGACTATTTCTATTGTTATCTTTACGAGAGTCTTGGTAGACATCTCATGTTTCTATAATGAGTTCAACACCTAATGATATTGTTTCTTTAGAAACGGCTAAAGGTGATTTTTGAGTGAGGAGATGATAAATTAGATACAAGGTTCTTCATCTCAATATGAAGTTCTGGTCATTGAAAATAGGGGACAAGTCATAAAAAAGAACCGAATGATGGTAGAGGAAATAACATAAACAAGTCAAAGTCTAGATACAAAAATATGGAGTATCATTATTGTCATAGAACAGTGCACATATAGAAGAATTGTTTTTTGTGGAAAAAATAGAATAAAGGCAAGAAGGCTAAATAGAAACAAATGGATCGTGATGATCTAAATGATGATGATCGCGTTACTACTACTAGTAATGATCTTGTTATTCTCTGTAACTATAGGTCAATTAATTTTGTATCTGATGAAAGCATGTGGATAATTAATAGTGGTACTACACTACATGTTACACTAAGGAAGAAGTTCTTCACAGCTTATACTTCAAGTGACTTTGGAGTTTTAAGGATGGGTAATGATGGTGTATCTAAGGTAATTGGTGTTGGTGATGTATGTTTGCAATCCAACATGGGAATGTAATTGTTGCTTAAAGGAGTCAAACATGCTTCAAATGTTCGCTTCAATTTTATATTTGTGCATATGCGTGATGAAAATAATTTTGATAATCATTTTGATTTTGGAAAGTGGAAACTCAACAAAGGTAACTTGGTTGTGGCAACAGAGGAGAAAATTAGTAAACTGTATTGAACAAAAGATAGTGTAAATGTCGTGGATATATAATCATCGTTATGGCACCAAAGACTTAGCCATATCAGTGAAAAATGATTAAACTGTTTATCTAGAAATGATGTGCTTCTAGGATTGAAGAATGTCGATTTGGAGAAATGTTCTCACTTCATGGTTGGTAAACAAACTAGAGTATCCTTCAAAAGTTATACTCCCTCTAGAAACTCATAATTGCTTCAGTTGGTACATTCTGATGTTTGTGGCCCTTTAAATGTAAAATCTTTTAGCGGTGCATTTTATTTTGTTACTTTTATTGATGGATGTTCTAGAAAACTATGGGTTTATGCTTTGAAAAAAAAAGACCAAGTGTTGGAGAGCTTTCAACAATTTCATGTTTTGGTTGAGATGAATATTGTGAATTCTTTGATGTCTATTGTAAACAACAGGGTATAACACATAAAAAGATTCATCCTAAAACTCCTCATTTGAATGGTTTAGCAAAAATGATGAATCACACCCTTGTTGAGAGAGTGGTGTATTATGAGGGTGAAATGTAACAACCCAGCTCTTACCGTTATCGGTACTGTTCAACTTACTTATACTATTTAAAGCAATGTTTCATGTAATAGCCCCGACCCTTACCGTTATTAATACTGTTAATCGCGACCTTCTCACTTCTCTTTTCTCTCCGTAGGAAATAATGAGTTTTTGCTTTGTGTGGAAATTGAACCCGATACTTAGGGGATAAGTACCACCATCCACTCATTCCCACTACCTTGGAAATATTTTCTAACGATTATTTTATTATCTTGTTATTATATGTTGATGACATACTTATTATTGGAAAAAATATTTCCAAGATTGACATGTTAAAGAAGCAGTTAGTTGTGTCGTTTTCCATGAAAGACATGGAAACAGCTAAAAATATTATTGGCATAAGAATCATGCACGACAGAAAGGAGAAGAAACTTTGGATGTTGCAAGAATAATATATTGAGAGAGTATCACAGAGGTTTCAGATGGAAAACTCTAAGGTTGTAAGTACTTCTCTCGCTACTCATTGTAAGTTGAGTTATAAACAAAGTACTTCGAGTGAAGATAAGAAAAGAGACATAGAGCGAATACTTTGTGCTTCTGTTGTGGGTAGTTTGGTGTATGCAATGGTGTGTACAAGACTAGATATTGCACATGTTGTCGGTACAGTTACTAGATTTTTATCAAATCTAGGTAAATAGCATAGGAATATTGTAAAATGGATTTTGATGTATCTTCATGGTACTACATGTATGAGGCTTTGTTTTGGAAGTGATAAACCTATTTTTATAGGGTACTTTGACTCAAATAAGCATCGAGATATTGACTTTAGGAAGTCAACTTCAAGCTACATGATTAAATTTGCAAAGGGAGTTATGGCCTAAAAGTCTAGATTATAGAAATATATAACATTGTCTACAATTGAGGTATAGTTCATTGCCATTACCAAAACATGCAAATAGTTGATTTGGTTGAAGAAATTCTTGCAGGAGCTTGGATTTATTTAAGACAAATATGTATTATTAGTCAAAGTGTTATTCATCTTGGTAAGAATTGGACATTTCATAGTAGATCCAAACACATTGATGTGAGGTATTTGGATATGTGATGTTTTGAAAGCTAAGTTGTTAGAATTGACTAAAGTTCATACTAATTATAATGATTCTGATACGATGCCTAAAATATTAACTAGAGGGAAGTTTGACAAATGATAAATTAAATATAAATTTTTAAATTTTTGTGCTTAAAAATTCATATTTAATTTATCACTTGTTAAAATATTATATTCGCTCAAAAAATTATTCAAAAGATAAATAATAGTTAGTATAAAATCATAAACAAAAAATAAAAGCAAAATTTTTTAAGGGACTACAGTTAAAATAATAAAAATTTATAAAGACTAATAATATATTTAACCCTATTATCATTCTAGTATTTGTTTTTTATTTATTTATTTTTAATTTGATTATTTATTTTAATTTTAAGTGGTAATTTAATCTTTTATGTTTTAAAATATCAATAATATTTTTCTTTTTTTTTATATAAAAATTTAAAAGATTCTTCAAAATTTTCAAATAAAACC
>JBBPBS010001102.1:4908183-4938486 GCA_037974835.1 Cicer judaicum | reverse complement strand
TTGATTGGGGATAGTTTTGTTTACTCGTTTATTTTGTTTTTCTCAATAATCATTCTGTCTTTAACCAGTTTATTTTGAAGCACTTCATATTAGATTTAATTTTGGTCAAATTAACAATAACCATGATAGAAAGACAAAAAAAAAAAAAAGTTATTAAAGAATACAAAAGAAACTTTATTGAGAGTATTGACAGATATTCAATAGACAATAGATGATATGATAAATGTTATAAAAGACATGATACGATAAAAGTGATAAAAGACATTAATAATGTTATTGAATAGGAACTTAATGAATAAATATTAATATTATTATATTAAATATTTTATTTTATATTCGAATTCAAGGGTTATGTAATTTAATTATAGTAAAACATAATAATGATATAACAATGTTGATACTGTGATAACATCAACAATAATTGATATTTCTTTTTTATTTAATAATACAGTAAACAATATTCTTATTAATTATGTATGTGGAATTGAAGTTTTAATTCATAGAATTTTTTATTTTTGTAAACTATTTTATATTATATTTTTATTTTTAATGTAAAAAATATAATGTAAAATATGTTCAATCTATTGAATTATTTGTCACAATCTTATATCACTTTGAGACATTAATATTAAATCACTAAACTTAATATTAAAGTGTTTACGTAAAATTTTGTTTTTTCAAATTAATATGTTAAATATTTTTTGACATAATGTTTTAAATTTATTCTCATTAATGTAATACATTTTAATTCAACAATTAAATTTATTTAATTAAATCTAATAGTGTATCTAATTTATTATATCTTTATTAAAGTTATAAATCTAAATCAAAATAATTTTATTTATATAAACTATTTTATGGAATAAACATATTTATATCAAGTCATGTGCATGACACGGGTTTTATAGTATAGTATTCACACATGCATGTTAACTTTGATCATGCAACTATGAACTCAATTCAGATTTAAGACTTTTACAATTTGAGATTCAATCCAAAAACTATTTTTTAGTAAGAATGGTGATTGAATGTTTGTATCTATTTGTTTTTTTTTTTAAAATCTCTGAATCAACTGAATTACTATAAGAAGTTTTCTATTGCTAAATAATATAAGAATTTTTTCCTCTTAATTGAAAGATACATTATTAAATTTTTTTGACAAGATAAAATTTTAGCAGTAAATTTATTTTGGATTTAAATTTTTGAGTGTACTGATATCCTTCCATCAATAATGTTAACATCTTCTTTGAATAAACTCTTGTCTTATATATTATATAAGTGCGTTTTTTAAGGTTTAAAATGTGTTTGTTTTATATTTTTTTTAAATTATTTTATTTAAAAAATGATTTTTTTAGTTAAAAATAAAAATTTTAAAAACAATAGCTAGATGAGAGAGAAAGGTGATTCAAAGTTGAAAAAATATAGAAATTAATTCATTAAAAAGAGAAAATTATCTCATTACCCCTATCTTTTTATTGAAAATCTCAGATTGCTCTTAGTCAATTTTTAGTAAGTTTTCTTCGTAAGTTTAAATCAATTCATTAGTTGCGTTTTTCTTTTATATTGGCCATACGTTGTCATTTTCTCGATCTCATATAGATTTTCTCTACATCTTTTATTTTGTAATTGTGTGTTTATTTATTATTTAATGAATACTGGAAATATGTGTACAAAATGAATTAAACTAATAAATTTTAAAGTATTCAATTTAAAATATTTGAATTAATTTATTATAGCCAATATAAATAATGAAAATATGTTATATGAATAAGGAAACCATAAAGAAATTTCTTTTTGAATTGTTTTAAATATATGACTTAACATTTTTGCTAACTTAAATATCAATTAGAATGACATGAAAAAAAAAATGAGAGTGACTAAAGAATTGTTGCAAAGGATAATAGTTAAACTAAACTATTTATAAAAATTTGAATGAAAGAAATTTGAATCTGAAATATATATACATCGTGTAAATTAGTATGTATAGAGCGTCGTGTAAATTAATATGTGTATAGAGACTAAAATTTATTTTTATATCTTTTATGGTAATTTTGTAGTTTTAAAAAAATTATTTTTATAAAATTGTATAATAAACAAATTAAAAATCATTTAGAAAATATCATTTTTATAATAGTAAATAAACATAAATTAAAAAATCATTTTTTAAAAAATTTCTGTAAAATAATCTCAAAATCATTTAAAATAAAAATTATTTTTATTTAAGTTCAAACAAATGCATTAGTATTTATACTTGTTTATGTAAATATATAAAAATATAAAATCTAAACAAAATAAAGATTCTCAATTACCATTTTTCAACCTGTCAAAAAGAATTACAATTCGCTGAAGATTTATTTGAAAATTTAAAGATATGTTTTTATTAATGACCGCGATTACCTTTTTTTATCAGGATCATCATTATGGCAATCTTATAATACTGCAATCATTTTTACACAAATATTTTCATAACAATTAAAAATATAGTAAAGAGGTAAAAATAAAGAAAATATAAAAAGGAGAGATCTTTTTTTTATCTCTATAAAAGGGGAGGTCAGGTAGTATTTTGGAACAAAATCAACACTTTCTCTCATTGTGTCTTGTTGTGTTCTTTCTTTCTCTTTGAAAAGATTCACAATGGTTTCTTCAAATGGAAACAACACATCAACAAAAACCAAGAGAAAAATTGACATCAAGAAAATAGAACAATCAAACAAGTTACAAGTGAGCTTCTCAAAACGCAAATTAGGACTCTTCAACAAAGTTACCGAATTATCCATTCTATGTCAAGCAAAAACCGCAATGATCATCACTTCACCAAATGAAAAACTCTATGCATGTGGTTATCCAAACCTTGATTCCGTCATTAACCAATTTATCACTCAGGAAAACAACATTGTTATCGACGACGAAAAAAAGAAACAAGATGAGAAAAATGTTGAAACACTAAGGTTTGAATACGAAGAACTTGAAGAAAAGTTAAAAGAAGAGAAGAATATTTTATTGAAAGAGGGAAATAAAAGTGATGTATGTTTTAGTTCTTGGTGGGATCATTCTATTGATGATATGTCTTTTGAATCTCTTGAGCAATTTAAGAATTCTTTAGAAAATTTGAAGCTTAATATAGTTACAGCTTTAGAAGAAAAAAGGGTTAATTCGATCGCTTCAACTCAACCACACCAAGAACGTATCAAGCTATTCAAATCTTGAATGAGTGTAGTTGATTGAAAGAGTAAATACTAGTCATGGTTTTTATGCTAGTTTTATGATTCGGTTACACTTCCAATTTAGTTAAGAAATTTTTTTGTAAGTTCAACGACAACATCCTCTTTGGAAATCGAATGTGCAATTTGTTTATGTGAATGTTTTGTTATTCTTTTTATGTTTCTTTTCTTGAATATATATAAAAAAATATAGGATAAATACCATCTATACTCCCTTAACTTAGTTTTAATTAACGTTTTAAATTTTTATCTTTTTTTTTTCTTTTTAATTTGGTCATTTATTTTAATTTTAAATTTTAAAATGTTAACAATGTTATCTTTTTTTAAAAAAAAAATTAAAAAATTAATCAAAATTTTCAAATAAAACTCATAAATTTAGTTATATTCTTTAATATAAAATAAACTTTATCAAATTTGTAGTTCAAATATTCAAATAAACTCATATTTGTTATTCTTTATTTGATGTTGTTAAAGATGAAAATATGAGTTTATTTAAAGATTTAAGTTATGAATTTGATGAAATTGCATTATATTGAGGATGATAATTAATTTTATGAGTTTTGTTTGAAATTTTTGAAATTTTTCAAAAAATAAGGATAACATTGTTGATATTTTAAAACATAAAAGATCAAATTGTTACTTAAAATTAAAATAAAGGACTAAGTCGAGAAAAAAAAAAGATAAATAACTAAAACGTTAACTAAAATTAAATTAAGGGACTACAAATGGTATTTAGCCAAAAATATATAATGAAAAAGATTAATTTTGATGCACTTTGGTTATGTAAGATTTATTCGTGACATTCTTTGCTTGATTTTTAATTTAGATTTGCATAATTTTTGACTCCTTCAAAATTTAGAGCTTGTTTTATTTTGATTTATTTGATTTCAATTTTGTTCTTGATCGAATAACATTTTGGTAATTGTGTAATTCCTTATAAATAATGTAATTGATTATCAAGTTTTGTGAGTCATTATAAGATTTTTTTCTTACTGAGTAGGTAGATTATAAGTGTTTATGTTTGATTTTTTTCCTCCCCCCCCAAATTATCTAGGGGATTTTTCTTTGTTTATCGGTAGTTAGTTAACTACGAAATATACATTATTAAATTTGGTTGAAAAAAGATCAAATTCTTGTCATAAAATGTATCACAGAAATTTTTTCACTAATCAATTAAATCTTCTTTCATATTATTATCCACCAAAAAAAATTCGACAATTTTAATTTCTTCAAATATATAGTACTATACACAAATAAAGGAATATTGTCAATTTGATAAATAAAAGAGTGAAGACCCAATTAGTCCCGCAGAAAATGAAAAGTAATTTTTGGTTTTTGAGAAAAATAAATTAGAATAATGAATTAATTTTTTTTATAGATATGTTATAGATCTTTTTTAGAATTATGAATTTTTTAAAATTTCCAATATTGATGTTATATCATTGATTATTTTTAATTGTAGATATTTAAAAAAAAAAGGATATGATTTGATTTTTTTTAGAATTACCAAATGTTGTTGATATTTAATTTAAAAACAAATTTCATGAAATTGCTTTGTTTTAATACTGGAAAAGAAAAAAAAAATGATATATATAATAGAAAAAAAATTATTTAGAAAATTTTGTGTTGTGAAGACTGTATTGTTTCTTTTTTAATTATTGATAAGGATTAAATTTTCTCTTTTTAATTATAATTAGATATTTATTTGTATGATTGATTATGTCGGAATTGACATATTTCAGTTTTTTTATTTTTTGAAGATTAGGACTTGATTTTATTTTTCTTGGAGTTATATTGAGTGATGTGGTTTTTTTAATGACCAAAATAAACCTTTACTCTTAGTTAAATAGAGAAAGTCTTGTAAGTACAGTTCAACCGTTAGCTACAATAATATTGATACAAAGACTAAATTAAATTTGAATATGCGATCATCCACTTTTCGTACTCATAATTCTTATACATTTAAAGTGAACGCATATGAGTCTAGTCACTGCATTACTTAATAAAAAAAAATCAATTATAATTTTATAAAAATATTTTATTTGAAAATTATTTTTCTTATACTGATTTGAAAATTAGATTTATTTTCTTTTATCACCAAGATTACCTTTTCTTTTAACAGATCATCACGATAGCCTTAAATCTTGCAATTAATTTGTACAGACATATTTGTTTTAAAGAAACAGTTAATATTCTGTATAAAATAATTTGTTTATAAAAAATAAAATAAGAAGGGAGTGTGGTCAACACAAGCCGCGGATTTAGAATTTAAACGCGTTGGAGATTTGAGAGATGTTTATTTTGTGAAAATATATATTTTTTTAAATTAAAATTTATGTTAATTTTATTTTTTTAAAAATAAACAATTATTAATATTTTAAATGCAATAAAAATATAAAAAAATACACGTATTTTAAAAAATATAAACAAATTTTTTTTTAACAAATATACAATCTCTTAATTATAAGAAGAAAAATAAAATATATTAACACCGACAAATTTATTTATTAGTATCACTTTTAAATATTTGCACAAATACATCCCTCATAAAAAATGTGAGATATTAAATAAATCTATTAATATTTAAAAATAAATATTAAATAAAAATAATTAAATTATTTAAACAATAAATTGGTCTGAAAAGTAAAAACTTTTTCGAAAAGAAAAAAATGTTTCACACATGTGTAATCTTTTGGGAAAAGGAAATTTCCACATTCTCCACTCCATCATAATATTTTCTATTCGAAATGATTTGTTGATTTCCTCATGTGCAAATTCTTGAGGGTTGAGTCCCCTTCTTTTTCTTTTTGATTTGTATTATTTTTTCTCCTTCCCCAGAACCAAGTGGAGGTTGAGGTTGAACTTCATCATTGTTAGGTAGAAATCTAATTTGTTTCCATATCGGTTGAACTTATAAAGGACCACCCTTAATGATTTTGGATTTGTCACAATCGCTTTCCATTAATTCGTGATAATTTTTTCAGCCGCCGTTGATAGATATCTAATCGATTAATCAGTTAAATTGATTAATTAACTTTATTAATTAGTTAAGTATTTTATACTAGATAGTTGTTTATTTAATTAACAATACAAATATTTGTAATTTATTATATAATTAATTATCTTAATTATCAATATTATTCAACTTATTTTTTTTTAATTTTCTTTTATTAATAGTTTAAATCAAGAATAATAATAATATATTATTAGAGAACTAATTATTCAACTACTTTCTTTTTAAAATCTATTTTGAATTTTTTTTCATAGAAACATAATTTATTTGTCTTTTCTTTTTCATTTAATTTTTGAACAATTAGTTCATTTTTCTTTCTTTTTTCAATTCAAAACTAATTGTTTCTTCATTTACTTCTTTTTTCCCTCCCAATTTCAAGTTAGAATCATCTCATTATCATGATGATAATAATAAAAATAAAAAATACGAATTAAGGAAAACATATTTGTCAAATAAAATTATATGAAGATCCAGTACATTTTTAATACGTTGATATCAATGTTTCAATATCAACAACTTTCGACAAATATAAAAAAACACCGAATCAAGTGCAGTATTCAAATTCTCTTCACCATAAAATTCAAGAATATATGCTATCAAAATATTTGTTGAATATATGTCAATAACACTAACAACATTTGTTGAAATGTTTTTTTAGCAAAATTGACATTAAAAAAAATAAAAATAAGCAAATATCTTACTGAGAAGTGTAGACTCTAGATTCTAGAATTCATCATTTACCAACAAGAACAAAAAAACACCATATTATTCTTGTTTCTACACACAAAAAATGCAACTTTCATCAAATACGAAAAGGATGGAGTCAAATGCATTTGTTAAATTTTTTTCAAGAATACCAAAATTAATTCTTTTTAGCCAAATTGGTATTAAAAATGCAAACAAATATTTTACATGGAAGTATAGCCTATATTTTAACACTTATTAACGACAACAAAACACAAGATTGTTTTTGTTTATAGAAGAAAAATGTCATAATTGGATTCTCAATTAAAAGTGCAAGCTAATTACCAAGAAGTTGCATGTAAGATTTCATTCAAGAAAAAAAAAAGAGAGAGAAGATCTTGCATGGAATTGTAAATTTGATTTACTACAATAAAGAAAAAATGAGATTACATTAGAATATTTCTTATTTTTATTTGAAGAAAATAATAAATTACAAAAAAAAACTTTAAGTCGATGTATATCTGACGTTTAAAAATCTTTTAGCTAATGTGTTTTCAGCATCCAAAAACACTTAGCTCATTAACTTTTGACATTTCAAAATTTCTTAGCCAATTTATTTCGACATTTCATATTTTTTGTAATTAATGTATATTTGACATTTTTTCTTCATATTTTCCAAACTCGAAGTGCAATAAATATGTTCTATCTTGAGGAGTGTTGATAAATCCCACTCGTATTTAGCCTAATTTTTTTATACAGTTTATTGCACTCGTATTTAGTTTATAAAAAAATAAGGCTAAATATTACTTGTGGTCCCTTAATTTAATTTCAATTAATATTGTAATCATTTATCTTCTTTTTTTTTCTGACTTGATCTTTTGTGTTTTAAAATATCATCAATTTGATCTTTTATGTTTTAAAATGTCATCAATGTTATCCTTTTTTTTTGTAAAAATTCATAAAAAATTTCAAACAAAATCCATAAAATTAATTATCATCTTCAACATAATGCAATTTCGTCAAATTCATAACTTAAATCTTTAAATAAACTCATATCTGCATCTTTAACAATATCAAATAAAGAATAAAAATATGAGTTTATTTGATGAAATTTATATTATATTGAAGATTTGAGTAACAACATCTATAATTAATTTTATAGGTTTTGTTTGAAAATTTTGATGAAGTTTTTAAATTTTTGTAAAAAAAAGGATAACATTATTGATATTTTAAAATATAAAATATCAAATTATCACTTAAAATTAAAATAAATGACCAAATCGAAAAAAAAAGAAAAAAATAAATGACTAAAACATTAATTGAAATTAAGTTAAGGGACCATGTGTGGTATTTAGCCAAAAAATTATTATATTCATGGGCTTTCATATAAGACCATTTTTCCATACTTGATTATTTAAGTTTTTTTTTTCCTTTTGAATTAATGTTTTATGTTATATTCAATTTTTTAGACACAATTGTTCATACAGTCTCATAACTTAGTTTCAGATAACACTTCAATCATTTTTTTTCTTGGTTTGGTCTTTTATTTAATTTTATTACAAAATTTGAAAATATAAAGAATAAAAATATGAGTTTACTTGAAGATTTGAGTTGTAAATTTGATGAAATTTACATTATATTGAAGATGATAATTAATTTTATGAGTTTTATTTGAAAGTTTTGATGAATTTTTATAAAAGAAATGATAATATTGTTAACATTTTAAAACATAAAAGATCAAATTGTTTACTAAAAACTAAATAAAAGATCAAATTGTTTACTAAAAACTAAATAAAAGATCAAATTGGGAAGAAGGAAAAAAAGACTGAAGTGTTATCTAAAATTAAGTTAAGGGACCCTATGAGCAATTATCTTTATTTATTATTATTTGTGTTATATTAAATTATGTATATGGTTTTCGAGTTTAATCATTTTCTCAAACTATTGTCATAAAATGATATATGATTTAATTCAAAAAGCGCAGTGGGGTGACTATCCAAACTATTTTAAAAGTTGAGCAAATAGATTTTAGGCACAATTGCTCTTGCGATCCTTTAAGTTAATTTCATATAACACTTCAGTCATTTATTTAATTTTATTACAAAAATTAGAAAATATAAAGAATGAAATATGAGTTTATTTGAATATTTGGGTTATAAATTTGATTAAATTTGTATTATATTGAAGATCATAGTTAATGTTATGAATTTTGTTTAAAATTTTTAATAAATTTTTATAATAAAAAGATAATATTGTTAACATCTTAAAATTTAAAAGATTAAATTATTTACTTAAAATTAAATAAAGGACTAAATTAAAAAAAATGAAATATTATTTAAAATTAAATTAAATGAGCATGTGAGTAATTATGTCTCCATTTTATTATTAAATTTTGAGATGTTATAGAGATTAGCAAGTCATTCTAACTACACATGATGCGTTAGAGTTGTTCCATTCCATAAGAGCATATATAAAAGAATATCTTCCGAGATAAATAAGTAAACACCACATGCCCCTCCCACCATTATATGTGGGATATGGATTCCATGCAACAATTGAATCATATAATTCCACAATAAACAAATATCATGGTTCAAATCATACATTCATTCATATCAATTTTTAATTATTTTTCATTAGTATTAATGCTTTCTCCTTGCAATGTTGTGGTTACATAGAAATGTTTGCAACTATGTTCGAATTCCAAAGGCTATTGTGAGGTCAAAAATACAACTCAAAATTCGTTTATTTTGTACAATATTTTGTATTTTTATATTTTAAAATATATATTAATTATATTTGTTATAAAAAAAAAGTGAATAATTATTTATATTTAAAAAAATTAAAACTATTTTGATTATTTTCAAAAATATACTTTCATAATTAATAATATTTTATATCATATGTAATCTATGATAATAGTTGTATTCAAATATTATTTATCAAAATAAAATGAATAAATATTATAGAAAATAAAAAATAAAGTATTTTAAAAAATAAACGGAGTGTGTCATTTCATGCTTAGTGCCACAAGTTCTACGTGCGTGTATTGGAAATATTAAAAATAAAAAAAATAAAGTATCCGTTCTTGTTACTCTAACGTGTGGGACCAAATAAGAAACAATGTAAAATGCAAAAAGCCATCCAGTATTATTTTATTACTCCATTATTTTTTTTTATCTCTCCTCATTTGTCATTATTGACCATGGGAAAAACATGCAACTTTACTCCAACGTTGGTTTACATTATTTATTTTTTGAGTACATTGTGTTTGCATTATTACTATTATTGGATTGAAAAATGATATTTGAATACACGTTTTGACATCACATATAAACACACTATATTATTTGCCGTATTTATTGGTAAATAATAATTTTTATTTTAAAAAATTTATTTTATTTTTTCAAAAAAAAATAAAAATTTAAAGTTCTTTTCAATTTTGTTTAACGATAGAGAGATCTTTTTGTAACACCTATATACAAGTTTATAAAAATATAAATTAAAAATAAATAATAGAGTTACACAAATAAATGATGGAATAATTAAGCACACAATATAATTTCAATTCTTATATTAAACCAATAAAATTAGTAAAAAGTTTAAAAGTAAATTAAAGAAAAATAAATCTAATCAAAGGATTTCAATATACTTTGTAATAATTAAAATATTTAAATGAAAACAATATAATTATTGGATTAATGTTAAGTTACAATGTTCCAATAATAATTGCACTATTATCAATGTAATGTTACCGTATTATTATCATCGATTAAATAAATTTGTAATCTCTTTAAAATTTTACTATTTAGTTTTTGTATTTATAAAATATTTCATCAATATTTAATCTCTTAAATTTTTATTTTTTATCCTTGATTTTAAATGAACAATTGTGCATCCAAATTTTTAATGATCTTATGTAGTAATGTTTAGAACAGCATTAACAACTTTTCGTATAAAAATTTAGAAATTTATTACAAATAATAAATTCAATATTAATTTTTAAGTTTTATGTTCTTAAAAATTCATATTTAGTTTATACAATAATTGGAATAAAATTAGGATAAAAATGGAGAATTTTTTTTTAAGAGACTAGAAATAAAATAGTAAGATCTTTTAGAGACTAAACATATTTAACCCTAAAAATAATCGTTGTAGTATTTTTAACATATTAAATAATCGTTGTAGTAAACATACACATAATTTTTTTGATACTATTTTGAATGTTAAATATAATTTTTACTGTTGTAAATAATAGTGTAGTATCCCAATTTTATCTAGCCAATTAGAAATAGTTTTCTGGTGGTAGCCTCTGTTCCTTGCTCCGATTCTGGTTCTGCCTTTGTTCTTGCCCCTAATTATGGTTTCATTTCTGTCTTTGGTGGTGTCTTATGGTTTTGTCTCTAATTACGGTTCTGTCTTTATTCCTACCTCTAATTCTTGGTATACCTCTAGTCATGGTTCTATTTGTGCCTCTGGTGGTATCATTTGGTTATGCCTCTGTTTCTACATCGATTGGTATCTTATGGTTCTTCCTTTAATCTTGGTTTCGTTTTTTCTCTGGCGGTATCATTTGGTTCTGTCTCCACTTTTGCCTCTAATTTTGATTTTGCCACTAGTCCTGGTTCTGTTTCTGCCTCTGGTGGTATCCTTTGTTTATGTCTCTTCTGATATCCTCTTATCGTATCATCTAGTTCTAGTTTTGCTTCCCTCTTACTTTTTTTAGCTGCTTTAGCACTCCCATTCCATATTTTTAGGCTCATTGCTTTTCACCTTTACAACTTCACACACCATATTTCTACCCATTTTTAGCCCTTTTTGTTTTCGCCCCCTAAAATAGCTGCAATTTTTACTTGTTCGCGCCCCATCTTTCCAACAATTTTATAGCCTTTTTTGCTTTTTTTTTTCTTTCCAAAATTACTACAAATTTTAACATGTATACAAATAATTAAAAAATGTATCCTCTTTTCTCATGATCTAGATTAACATATCCAATTTTTTTGTAAAAACAAACAATAATTCAAAACTCAATTATATCTCACGGATACAAAGATTAATAATTTTTGTCTATAAATTGATAAAAAAAAGTCATTCTTAATGGAAATTATTTTTAGAGTTTTCAGTTTTCGATATTAATTTTTGTCTATAAATATACGAGCAATTGTATCCTCTCTATCTTATGTATGGCAAATTTTCAGATCTATACACAAACATAATAATATCAACTTGAGAATTGTGATAGCAATGGTAAATTTTGTTGGACTTATATAGAGTTGATGAAATAACAACTAAATAAATAAGGAATTAAGGGTTGATTGAGTCTAATTGATGTTTCACATGCTAATAATCGGCAACATTAAGACTTTAAAATTTAATTAAGTTGATAACAACGTTTATATTGATATATATGATAAGTTTTAATTTTTTTTATGAGAGTATAAAATTTAGTTGATATATGACAAAATTTGTAATATGATGGTTGTCATGAAAAAGGTTCACATTTTTTTGGTTCCTAAATGTTATGAACTCTATAAACTCAAATTTGGACAAATTAGTTTGGAACTGACCATACATAAATATGGCGGTAATTAAAAAATAATAAAATGTTAACAAAATTATTATAAATTCAAATAGTAAATTTATTTCTAGGATATTCTCATAGGTACAACTGTTCATATACATAACATTAATTCTACTAAGAATAGTTTGTCAATATAATATTTATTCATTTAGTTAAAAAAATATTTATTCATAGAAAATATATTTATTTGGTATTAACTGATTAAGTTTATTGTGAATTTATTTGGAAAGATACATATGGATTATGTAATTTCCTTAAATAAATGTATTAAATATTATTTTTGGCCTGTTATTAAATGTTCAGTTATTTTTATAGAATAAGTTTAAAATGACATACAATATATATAGTAATACTTTCTGTTCACAGTGAGATTATATAATTATTACAAAAATTCATACAACTACGACTAAAGACTTTTTTTGTTAATATGTGATGGCAGCATTCCCTAAAATATTATTTTCCCTTTCAAACAATATACGTTTATACTTTCCAAAAATGGTTATGTTTTTTTAAAATATATTATTAATAAATCGTGCAAGACACGAGTGGTATATCTATTTTTTAATTGGTGAAATATATATAGTTTATTCTATTATAGTAAACTCCACTCCACTACATATATATTCCATTTTATTTTATTGGGTCTAGTTCATTTAAAAAAATATCCCAACATTCGCTAAAATATTCTCTATTCACTTTATCCTAAAAATATTATTATATATATCATAATAATGTAACACGTTTTATGTGTTAGACATAGTGAAAAACAAAGGTTGTCATTTTCAAGGGCCCAACTTCCTTTAAATATCCACCACTCCTTCCTTTCTCAAACCTCATCAAATTCTCTCTACTATACTACTATTCAAACATCTTCTACAAAATTTCATGAACATCTTCAAGGTGAAATCCAAAGAAGAGAAGCATGAGATAAACATAAGAAGAAAACATCATTTCAGCTCAATTGATAGTACCAACATGGAAGTTGGTTTGAGACTCCTTCCTCAAATTACAAACTCAAAGAGCAACTCAAATGTTCTTATAAAATCTTCATTGAAAAAGTCAAACCAAACTATTCCTATGGATTTTTGCTTCCTTAAAACTTGCAATCTTTGTAATAAAAAGCTTAGCCCCCACAAAGATATCTACATGTACAGGTATTTACATATTTCCAAACTCTTATTTGTAGACTAATTTTACATCATGAATGGAGTATATTTTCTACTCAATTTGACAAATCTTAGATTACACTATAATTAATTTTAATTGTACCAAACCGTTATTAAAAATAAAATTTTATTTCTTTGTATATTTTAATCCTAATTAAAAATTTATGCTTAGTATATGATTTGATTTTACACATGAAAATGTGGGTCTAATTAATTTATTTTTTGATGAAACTTTGATATGTTGGTATTGCAGGGGAGATCAAGGTTTCTGCAGTATAGAGTGTCGGAACAGACAAATATTTTTGGACGAGATGAAGGAATTAGAGAGCTCTACCAAAAAAATGGTTCAATCTTATAGACAATGTTCTAATGAGGCACGTAGAGAGACACACCTTATACTTGAGGATCTTCGAATGCAAAGATTTAAATCTAAACTATATAAACCATTTCCAATTTAATCAAAGTTAATCAACTAGCTATATAAGTCAGACTAAGATATGTTTTTTTAGTTACCAGATTTTTTGACATAATGATGTTATTGATGTAACATGTAAATTATTAACTTTTTTAGATGTTTTTCTTTTTATTTCGATGCATGTACTTTATAATCTCATAAATTGAAGATTAATTATTATTTTACTTTTTATATAGCAATTACAGCTTTGGAATTTTCTAATTTAATGTAATCGATCTTTTGATATGTACTTTTTTTTTTATCGAAAATAAAAAACTACTTTTTTCTTTCAAAAATAATAATAATAAGTAAAAAGCTACAATTTTTTTTTATAAGCATAGGTACTAATTCGTTCTTCTATTAGATTTTTCTACTCTATTGTGTTGTATATATTATTTTATTATATAATATTTATTTTATTTTAATTTGTTTTTTTCAGTTTTGTTATATCATTTTTTTTACAGTTTTATGATATCTATGCGTCAAAAATTTATATATATTTTAGTATCAATATTCTTGATATATATTTTTAAATTTGAATTTTGATATTGTTAAAGAATTCTCTATAATTATAGTATTGAAATTAGATTAAAAAAAATTGTTAACAATAAATTTTCTCTTCTTAGGAAAAAGAATTGCTCAAAAAACAAAAATACCTAATTGGTGGTCTATTATAGAAAAGAAAGCCACTTGTCAGTGGGCACAGAGAAAATTAAGTCATAAATCTTTGAGAAGGACTGGCCAGATATTTTGCCAGAGGGAATTGTGATATTTTGCCTACAAAAATTCCATATCATTCACTTGAGTGGGTGTATGATTGTTGTTAAATTTTTTTTTAGACAAAGTCGTTGCAAGATTTTAAATTTAAACTTTAAACAAGATATCTAATTTAGTTATATCGACTTTTATCAATTGAATTAAACTTAAGGATGAATAAGTTATGATTTTAATTGTCATTTAATTTTCATTTCTCTTCTTTTAATTTATCCTTTTAATTTATCCTTTCAATGAAATTTTAATTGAAATTTATATGTTAAAATGTTGTGGCTTGTTTAACTTTCTCTTAAACAAGTTGTTTTAATGTTATATTTAATTCTTAACTTAAACACTTAAATTTTATTTGTTAGTCTTTTGAAAATGATAAAGAGAAAACCATGGAAATGTTTAGTTTAATATAGATGTAGCCGGTATGTATAAAAATATCATTGATATTAAATGAATAAGAATAACATTTAAGTTCATAGAAAAGTTGAAAACATAAATGAAGCATGTCAATTCCTATTTACAGCAACATTCTTTATTTTTATATGATTTACTAAAAATGTGAAGACCTATGTTCACATGAGTATAGTTAAAGATATGTTAGTTAGTAGTCTCTAAAACTATTAGGAAGTAATTGATGATACAATCTTTCATTCTCAAAATTTTCTGCATCTTATCGCAAACAATCACACAAATACACATTACTACACAATCCCCAATACTTTTAATATTGGATATAATACTTCAAAATACTCTTTAAAGTATCATGTTACATTGAAGGTAAGCAATAGTTAAACATGTCAATGATACCCCTCATTTCAAAATACTCCATAAAGTATCATATTACATTGAAGTAAACAATAGTTAAACATGTCAATGGTATCCCTTGTGGACACTTCGTAAAACTTGACACGACTATTTGAAGACATGGCTCAATCAACAAACAAGAAAAATAAGAAGACATTTAAGTAATTAGGTGTATTTTTAAGAATTCTTGGATTAGTATTGATGGTTACTTTTTCGTTGTGGATGTTGCATTATGTAGACTATTAGAAAAAAGCTATTACAATCTTCCTCAATTTTATAGTCGGGTCTTATTAGGCCTATTGTTCATAGATAAAGCTTGAAAGTTTGAGAGAGTTGGTAAAGGATTTTCTCTTGAAGAGTTGAAGATAAAATGACTCTATATATATTTTGCATGTAACTTGTGAGATGCAATTAATTATGTGAAGTAATAGCCTCTATACTTGATCCTAATATCGCTATAATTTTGGGTTGATTTGTTGATTTGTTGGGGAAACATTAGAGTTATGACAGTTATTTTTATGTAATTAGAATAAATGAAGTTATTACAAAAAATTTTATGTAATTAGAATAAATGAAGTTATTACAAAAAGGACAGTAGACTAGGGGTATTCAAAAAAACCAAAAACTGAACCAAACTGCTGAACTGAACTGGTTTTGAACTGAGCTGGCTTAAGAATCGAACTGTTTTCGAACTGATTTTGTAAAATTAGAACTGAACCGAACCGGTTTTTAGTTAAAAAAACCGAACCGAATCGATTTTTATTTCAAAAAACTTGAACTGGATTTATTTTTTTAGAAGTAATTAGGGGTAATTATGTAAATTTTTGCCTATATGAACAAAAAAATTAAGTTAAACCAGTTCGGTTCGGTTCAAAATAATAAACCAGTGCACCACTTTTATAAACCGGTTCAGTTTGGTTTTTTGAACTGAAAACCGATTCGGTTCAGTTTTTCCAAACTGAAAACCAGTTCGATTTTCAAATGGTTCTAGTTCAAAACTGAACTTTGCCCACCCCTATAGTAGACGGTTATTGATTAGAAATTGGGAGGGAGAGGTCGAACTCTCAAATTATTTGGAAAGGAGATACCAAGACTCTCAAATATCTTGGGAGTAAACCATTTGAAATCATAGATAATTTTATTTCTATTATTGTTTCTGGTGTGTTTCTTGTAGCTACATAACTCCCATTATTTTATTTCACCTAACTACATAACTCTCATAATACTTATACATAAAAGTACTAATTACCTCAAAACTTACCAACTAACTATAATAACAATTAAATACTTTAACTACCATTACACGGATGGAGTATGTCACTAGTAATATTGGGTCATGCTTGACTTTATTAGACTTGTGCAATGAGACGTTTCTTATAACACTTTTACCCTCAGACATGGTTGACCGCTTTGATATTTTGCACTTGACGTTGTTAAATGGATCTATTGCTTTCATAATATATAATGAAACAACTACTTTTCACATAAAAATATTGGGTGAACTTAGTGTTAAACAATCATGGATAAAAGTATTCATTGTTGAGCCTTTACATTGCATTGAACATCCTATCGGAGTAGGGAAGAAAAGAAAAATATTCTCTAGAAAAAATGACGATGAAATAGTTTAGTTTGATTTGAATATCAAGATGTTTAAGGAGCTTAACATTAAAGGATGTGAATATTGTTGTCATATAGAAATTTATAAGAAAAATCTTATCCCAATTGGAGGTTTATGATTTTGGTTAGCAAGATTTTAGCTTGTATTCAACTTGGCTGTCAATACCATACATATTATAATTAATATCAAGTATATGGAAACTCTAGAAACCATCAGATAATATGGATTGTACTTTATGGTAAAAAAATTATCATAACTTTAGATTTAACATGACACTCGTGTAATGTAGGAAACATTTTCTGATTTACACTGACTTGGGAAATATCTTATGTGAATATTACATTTCATGTTCATTCATATTGTTTTCATTCAAGTGTTCATACAATTTTTTTCATGATGTTGTTCTTCATAATCTGAGAGGATTTTAAGGTTTTTTTTAGTGTTTTTAGATGCAACTGTTTGTTGTGTGATTATTCTTATATGTTTAACATAAATGCACTTGTGTATTGGGCCATTTTATTATTTGAGGTTTCTCATTTTACTTGTCTTGTACAATAGTTCATGAATAACATAACTTTAAAATGAATGCAACAATTAAAGGTACAAGGCATTATAGAGTTAGAACATAAATTCATGATAGTGGTGCTTATGCATGAATATGACATTAACGTACAATCTAAAAGATGCGATCTCATAACTACTGGGCACATAATAATTTTTCGCCAATTGCTAGTCTAGTTATACAGACTTCTCAATAGTACAAGAGAGTGGTTTTGAGACAACAAATATATTTTTATAATTATTAATGAAAATTAATATACTAATTTTAGTTAATACATTTTAAGAGAGATCCTTTTAACAGCTTTTCTTAATATTTTTCTTCAAACTAATGAATAAAATGATTTTGTTAGGATATAGAAACATGGGTGATTAGGCGTTTGCTAGTATTGCAAAGTGTTGATTAATTCCACTTTCAGAGTATGACTATAATAATTAATGGAGTAGAGTTTATTATGATGTAGTTGAAAATAGTAATTAACTTAGAGTTTGACTTCACTCGCTAAGGCCTTACCATATGACACTTGTACCAAACAAAAGAGTGAATCATATTCAACTCATTATTAATGTTTTGATTTGATGCATATATTACATAACATATCTCGAAGTGGCAAAATTATTTTGTTGCCAAAATTACTCCAAGGATCATAATCGATGAAATAAAGCATTACCAGTTTAGTATAAGCAAAGTTTTATTTTTAAGATATATGAATTTCTCTATGCATCACACACACAAGAAAGTTAGGGGACTACAAGAATTGTTCCAATTATCGTAAAGTTAAGGGATCTCATGTAACTTTTTTTGGATGATGGACAATAATAGCTCCCACAAAGATAGATAATATTTCATGTATATTTTTTATTGTCAATGTAAAGAATAAATATTCTAGCAAGATATGTGTCATGGATGAATACATGTCATGTATATTTCATTCGTCTTCGTTTAAATTTGGTCATTCAACCTTAAAATTGATGGACAATAATAGCTCCCACAAAGATAGATAATATTTCATGTATAATTTTTATTGTCAATGTAAAGAATAAATATTCTAGCAAGATATGTGTCATGGATGAATACATGTCATGTATATTTCATTCGTCTTCGTTTAAATTTGGTCATTCAACCTTAAAATTGAGCCTCCAAACACTCATACATTGTATCCTAAAAACATAGAAATAAAATAAAATTATTTATTGAATTTACAATAGTAATAAATACATAAATAAATAAATAAATAAATAGCATCACACAAGTTAAAGATATGTAAACTCAATTATTTGAAATTAGGAGCAAGAAGTTGGTTGAGATCTATTATGATTGGAAGATCACATTCCATGAAAAGTGAATTTGATAGGTATATTAAGTTTCCATGAAAAGTTGGTTGTGCAAGATAGGTTGTTGGTCGTTGTTGGATCAACTTGTAATAGTCATAAGCATCATAACTTGTACTAACTAGTAGTAAAAAAAACATGAAACACAAAATTTTTTATATGTAAAGAGATTCAATAAATAACTCAAACAATTATAATTAATGATAAAGTGCAAATACAAATAAAGTGAACTTCCATTTAAATAAACAATAAAAAAAACATGGATGAGCATATATTATATTTATCTCATTCATACTTCCAAAAAACATGGATGATCATATGTCATGTTTATCCATAAATATGTGTTCATGGAGGTGCCAAATTCTAATATTTTAGTTAATAAATTAAATATAATTTTTTATTATATATATGAATTTTCAGTTCCAAGTATGCAATTTAAACGCACAAAAAATTGCAAACACAAAGAAATTAGATTGAGATATGTAAACTCATTTCTTAAAATTGAAAATAAAAAGTTGGTTGAGACCCACTGAAAGGCCACAACCCATGAAAAGTAAATTTGATTGGTATATTGGGTTTGCATGAGAATTTAAAGTGAGCTGTGGACAATAATAGGTTAATGGTCATTGTTGAATTAACTTGTAATAGTCATCAGCACCATAGCTTGTGCTAACTGGTAGTAAAAAAATATGAAATACAAAATTTTTCACATGTAAAGAGGTTCAACAAATAACTCAAATAATTACAATCAATGATAAGGTGCAAATACAAATGAAGAGAAATTAGAATGACATATGTAAACTCATTTCTTGAACTATTTGAAATTGGGTGAAGAGAAATTAGAATGACATATGTAAACTCATTTCTTGAACTATTTGAAATTGGGAGAAAGAAATTGGTTGAGGTCCACTGTGATTGGAAGACTACATTTCATGAAAAGTGAATTTGATTGGTATATTGAGTTTGCATGGAAAATTAGTTGTGCAGGATAGGTTGTTGGTCATTGTTGGATCAACTTGTAATAGTCATAAGCATCATAACTTGTGCTAACTAGTAGTAAAAAAAAAAACATGAAACACAACATTTTTCATATGTAAAGAGATTCAATAAATAATTCAAACAATTACAATTAATGATAAAGTACAAATACAAATAAGTGAACTTCCATTTAAATATGCAATAAAAAAAACATGGATGAACATATATTATATTTATCCCATTCATACTTCCAAAAAACATGGATGATCATATGTCATGTTTATTCCATGAATATGTGCTCATCGAGGTGTCAAATTCTAATATTTTAGTTAATAAATTAAATATAATTTTTTTATTATATATATATAAATTTTCAGTTCCAAGTATCCAATTTAAACAAATAAAAAATTACAAACACGAAGAAATTAGATTGAGATATGTAAACTTATTTCTTAAAATTGAAAACAAAAAGTTGGTTGAGACCCACTAAAAGGCCACAACCCATGAAAAGTGAATTTGATTGGTATATTGGGTTTGCATGAGAACTTAAAGTTGGTTGTGGACAATAATAGGTTAATGGTCATTGTTGAATCAACTTGTAATAATCATCAGTACCGTAGCTTGTGCTAAATAGTAGTAAAAAAAGTATGACACTCAACATTTTTCACATGTAAAGAGATTCAACAAATAACTCAAATAATTACAATCAATGATAAGGTGTAAATACAAATGAAGAGAAATTAGAATGACATATGAAAACTCATTTCTTGAACTATCTGAAATTGGGAGCAAGAAGTTGGTTGAGATCCATTGTGATTGAAAGACCACATTCCATGAAAAGTGAATTTGATTGGTATATTGAGTTTGCATGGAAAGTTGGTTGTGCACGATAGGTTGTTGGTCATTGTTGGATCAACTTATAATAGTCATAAGCATCATAACTTGTGTTAATTAGTAGTAAAAAAAAAATATGAAATGCAACATTTTTCATATGTAAAGAGATTCAATAAATAACTCAAACAATTACAAAGATAAAGTGAAAATACAAATAAAGTGACCATTTAAATAAGCAATAAAAAAAACATGGATGAACATATATTATATTTATCTCATTCATACTTCCAAAAATCATGGATGATTATATGTCATGTTTATTCCATGAATATGTGCTCATAATATAATATTTTATTATATATATGAATTTTCAGTTCCAATTATGCAATTTAAACATAAAAAATTACAAACACGAAGAAATTAGATTGAGATATGTTGTAACACCCCAAAATTTATAATAAATTATTTTCTTAATTAAATATTATTATAGATAAATAATTTGATGTTATATTTGTAACACCCTAATTTATTGTTATACCTTAATTTATTATTATTATTATTATTATTATAAATTATTGACATTTTTTTTATACATGTGTTTCTAGTTTAAGAAAATAATATTAATAATAATATATTTGAATTGCTATTATCTTAAGCCTCATATTTTAATAGGTTGTTTTCTAGATCTTTATTATTTAAATTTACTTTTATGAAATATAAATATAAAATAACTATATTATTTATATATAAAGTATAATAATGATGATCCCGTGCGATACTAAATTTGTGGTATAGTAGTCTAATAATATATCGTTAATAGCCTACTAATATATGTTAATAGGCTTAGTAATAAATTGAATTCATGACGTGTTAATTAACCCATTTAATTGGGACATTTAATTGGGACGGTCAATTGGAGTATTGGAAAGCAGGGTATCCGCTCTGAAAGCATTTTGGATTACTCCTAAAACAAATAGAATCTCTTACTATATTGTTACCTAATAATATACTAAGTAATAACCTAACCCTTTATTTTATTATCTTCCTATGCTAGCAGCGCAGCCACACATATACGGCTCTTTAAATTTCAATATACCTATTCCCCCACCATGAAAGCTATTATTATCATCTTCTTATACATATTAAAAATTATATTGTCGTCGAGAGTTGTCCTCCTCTTTCTGTGATTTTTCTTACCTCTTAATATTGGAACAACAATTGAGTGTCTCTATCTCCTTTTCTTTTTTATTTCTTTCTCAAAAAGCCACTAAAGAGCACAAAATCGTGGCTACTCCCACATAACCAACCGTGGGATACGATTATGGCCTCAACTCAACCAATCGCAGTGCCGTTCATCCTGAAAACTACCATTTTCTCTCTTGGAGCAGACTGTGTTGATATTTTTCAGCCACCGTAGTTATCGTTTGGGGAAAACACACATCGTCTTAAACTCTCCTTGTTGTTATCTTTGGAAAACACTATTCATACGCATATTTTGACAAAGTTAACGTTGAACCCTATTGATGCTCCAACACATCGGTTAGTCTTGTCGATTATGAATTTTACTTCTTTTAACTCCGTTGAATTTAATAAATTAAATTAACTATATATACATATATATATATATATATATATATACCTAATTACAAATTGTGAATGTTAAATTTTGTGTTTAATATTTCTTGCTGATTTAGAAAATTTTATTTTATTTCAAAAGTTTTAGTCTGGTTAATAAAAAAATTTATCTTATTTAATTAATACAATTGTTCTATATAGCTATATCTCTACTTTAGATAAATAAATATGATTTTATACTATTTATTAAATAATCAAATTCTGTTCAAAATAAAAGTAAGAACATTTTCTAATTAAATTCAAAATTTAGTTTTATATATATAACTAAACTATGCCTGATTATAGGTTTTATTTGCTTGATAAAGTTAATTCTATCTTAATCATAATACACTTATTTATGTTTAATTTATACAATTCTAATTATTTAATATTTTAGTTCTCTAATTTTAAATATGAAAACATAAAATTGTGTTTTAAAGTTCTAACTCTATTTAGGCTATATTACTATTATTATTATTATTATTATTATTATTATTATTTTTAAAACTACAATGTTATAACTATTATTGATTTCAATCATATAATTCGATTTATATAGGTGTATAATATATATATATATATATAGAGAGAGATATATATTATAAAATATGTTTTAAATTATATATTATAAATAGTTAATAATTAATTTATATGGATTTGTTATTGCATATTTATTTACTTTAATTGGTGATTGGTCGCTGCATTGACAAAGAAGATGTGAACCTGTTAACCTGTTTGAATTTGTGGTGGTCGTAAAGATTGTTATGCCTAGTGAAAGCTTCAATTAAGGTATGGGGTGAGAGTGAGTTCGAATGCGTGAGTGTAAATTAAGTGAGATGAACGGGAATACCGTATTTCCCACAATTCATTTGAGGCTCGCTACAAATGGCAGAAGCCTTTTGAGTAATAATTGACTAATGAGCAAACTTGAATTTTGTGAGGTTAAAATATGAATTAGAAACTTTTATAGGATGTTGTTTGATTTGATTTTTGAAGATCGTGTGATAGTTGAATTATTGTAGAATGGTGTATTTGATGCATTATGTGCTTTGCTTATATCTATCCTTGATATTGATATATGATATAAAATGTGATGAATTGTAATTATTTGTCTTGCAATTGATGTGGTGTGTGTGAATGATCTATTATTATTATTATTATTATTATTATTATTATTATTATTATTATTATTATTATTATTATATGTGAGTGAAGACCCTTTATTGTTTGAGCTAACGTATTATGATGATAAATTCTGAATGTAATGTATGACTATGGAAATATGCAATGATGATATCATGAAATGCATATTGTGTTTAATTGAATAGTAACAAATTTGACCCGTGCCAATGATGGTTCTCTTAATGGAGTAAGTAACCTAGGCCAACGAGGGGAGAAAGTAATTGTTGATAATTTTTGAAGTGGAGATTATTTGGTCATCATATAGGTAGGGCCTGACAAGCCTAGTGATTATGGGGAAGTACAACTGAATGAGCCTGATCGTGACGGTCTGTTGTTGAGCCTTAGGGCAAGATTGTTAGACCTTGGAGATATTCGGGTGGGGAATTCCTAAGTGACTTAGAGGTAGCACTCCAAATATCGGGAGCTACCATGCAACACACGTTTACCTCGACTGTCGCGTATATGTGTCTCGGGTTGAGTTGAGGGGATCTATGAGGACAGGGCCAATTTAAATTGTCTGTCCACCAGGATGGTGGCATAGTATCATGGCCTCCTAACCAAGTACTTCAGAGTTAGACTGGTACCAAAGAAAGAGGAGGATTCTAGAGTATAAGAGCATGCATAATATTACTTGATTTGTGTATCTACTTACTTGATGTTGTGGATTGTATCTATGTTTTACCTTGATTATTCTTGTTGGTTGTGATTTGATATGATACGGTGTTTAATATATTTTACGTGTTCTTCTCAATTATTTTATACTATTACATGTTTTCGAAGCTCACCCCTCGTTGCTTGTGTTTGGCGCTTGCGAGAGCGCAGTCATTTCAGGTTATCGGTTGGTGATCCACGCTCTGATAGGTGATACTGGGTGGGAGTAATTTGTCGCATTTTATTGAGTTATGAACTAATTTAGATTTTTGTTAATTCAATCGATCAATTTTGTTATTTTTATCTTTTATTCAAATTTAGAAATTAATTGTCTCTAAGTTTAAAACATGTTTTATGTCAAAAGTTTTATTTAATAAACCTCAACTATATTCGATATAAAACGAATTTTTATTGAAAATTTTTATGCAAGCATTTTGTGTAAGTGTGAGTGTGACATTCTTGAACCTTATAAATTAAAATAAAATTTCGTATAATTTATTTTGGAACCGCTGCGAATCTCTTTGAAAACTAACACATTTCACTTTCTATTTTAATTTGGGTTTAGAGTGTCACATATGTAAACTCATTTCTTAAAATTGAAAACAAAAAGTTGGTTAAGACCCACTGAAAGGCGACAACCCATGAAAAGTGAATTTGATTGGTATATTGGGTTTGCATGAGAACTTAAAATTGGTTGTGGACAATAATAGGCTAATGGTCATTGTTGAATCAACTTATAATAGTCATAAGCACCATAGCTTGTGCTAACTAGTAGTAAAAAAAACATGAAACACAACATTTTTCACATGTAAAATAATTACAATAAATGATAAGGTGCAAATACAAATGAAGAGAACTTAGAATGACATATGTAAACTCATTTTTTGAACTATTTGAAATTGAGAGTAAGAAGTTGGTTGAGATCCACTGTGATTGGAATACCACATTCCATGAAAAGTGAATTTGATTGGTATATTGAGTTTGCATGGAAAGTTTGTTGTGCACGATAGGTTGTTGGTCATTGTTGGATCAACTTGTAATAGTCATAAGCATCATAGCTTGTGCTAACTAGTAGTAAAAAAAACATGAAACACAACATTTTTCATATGTAAAGAGATACAATAAAAAACTCAAACAATTACAATTTATGATAAAGTGCAAATACAAATAAAATGAACTTTCATTTAAATAAGCAATAAAAATAACAAGGATGAGCATATATTATATTTATCCCATTCATACTTCCAAAAAACATGGATGATCATATGACATATTTATGCCATGAACATGTGCTCATCAAGGTGCCAAATTCTAATATTTTAGTTAATAAATTAAATATAATTTTTTTATTATATATATGAATTTTTAATTCCAAGTATGCAATTTAAATGCATAAAAAATTACAAACACAAAGAAATTATATTGAGATATGTAAACTCATTTATTAAAATTGAAAACAAAAAGTTGGTTGAGATCTACTGAAAGGCCACAACCCATGAAAAGTGACTTTGATTGGTATATTGGGTTTGCATAAGAACTTAAATTGATTGTGGACAATAATAGGTTAATGGTCATTGTTGAATCTTGTAATATTCATAAGCACCATAGCTTGTGCTAACTAGTAGTAAAAATAACATGAAACACAACATTTTTTACGTGTAAAGAGATTCAACAAATAACTCAAATAATTACAATCAATGATAAGGTGCAAATACAAATGAAAAGAAATTAGAATGACATATGTAAACTTATTTCTTGAACTATTTGAAATTGGGAGGAAGAAATTGGTTGAGATCCACTGTAATTGAAAGAACACATTCCATGAAAAGTGAATTTGATTGGTATATTGAGTTTGCATGGAAAGTTGGTTGTGGAATAGATTGTTGAGTATGTTTGGATCAACTTGTAATAGTCATAAGCACCATAACTTGTGCTAACTAGTAGTAAAAAAATCATGAAATACAATATTTTTTCATATGTAAAGAGATTCAACAAGTAAGTCAAACAATTACAATTAATGATAAAAAGTGCAAATACAAATAAAGTGAACTTCCATTTAAATAGACGTAAAAATAAAGCATGGATGAGTATATATTATATTTATCCCATTCATACTTCCAAAAAACATGGATGATCATATGTCATGTTTATCCATGAATATGTGCTCAAGGTGCCAAATTCTAATATTTTAGTTAATAAATTAAATATACTTTTTTTTTTATTATATATATGAATTTTCAGTTCCAAGTATGAAATTTAAACGCATAAAAAATTACAAACACGAAGAAATTAGATTGAGATATGTAAACTAATTTCTTAAAATTGAAAATAAAAAGTTGGTTGAGACCCACTGTGATTGAAAGGCCACAATCCATGAAAAGTGAATTTGATTGGTATATTGGGTTTGCATGAGAACTTAAAGTTGGTTGTGGACAATTATAGGTTAATGATCATTGTTGAATCAACTTGTAATAATCATCATAGCTTGTGGTAACTAGTTGTAAAAAAAACATGAAACACAACATTTTTCACATGTAAAGAGATTCAATAAATAACTCAAATAATTACAATCAATGATAAGGTGCAAATACAAATGAAGAGAAATTAAAATGACATATGTAAACTCATTTCTTAAACTATTTGAAATTGAGAGTAAGAAGTTGTTGAGATCCACTGTGATTGGAAGAACACAATCTGGCCATGAATAGTGAATTTGATTGGTATATTGGGTTTGTATGAGAAGTTGGTTGTGGAATAGGTTGTTGACTATTGTTGAATCAACTTGTAATAGTCATAAGCACCATAGCTTGTGCTAACTAGTATTAAAAAAAACATGAAATACAATATTTTTCATATGTAAAGAGATTCAACAAATAAGTCAAATAATTATAATTAATGATAAGGTGCAAATACAAATAAAGTGAACTTTCATTTAAATAGACAATGAAATATAGCATGGACGAGTATATATCATGTTTATCTCATTCATACTTTCAAAAAGCATAGATGAACATGTGTCATGTTTATTCCATGAATATGTCATCTATCGGGTACCAGATTTTAATATTTTAATTAATAAATTAAATATAATTTTTTATTATATATGATTTTTTTAGTTGCACGTATGCATTTAAACGCGTAGAATATTACAAACACGGTGATAGAAAAGAAATTAGACTTAGAAGTTGTACAAATTAGAAGCGGTGAAGCTATAGGTGCAACATATCACTTTAATTTTATTTTATTTTTCTATAGAAAAAGTTGAAGTAAAAATATTGTTAGTTTGATTGACTTTTTAAAATCACAAAATTCTAACCAAATTAGAAGAGAAAAAAGCATATTGATTTTCTTCGATTTAATCAAGTTGACATTTTTAAAACACTAAATTTATATAGCGTTAAAAAATACATAATCAAGTTGACATTTTTAAAACACTAAATTTATATAGCGTTAAAAAATACATAAATACTACACAATTTATTAAGATAACAATACATATATAGTGTGAGATAAAATATAATAGTTTCTTTTAGACGTCGTCGCTTAATTATAAATTAAGTGAAACCATCTTCAGAATGATAAACTAATTGATTTAATTTGATTTTAAATTAATTGATTTGATTAAATTTTTGTGTTTATTAGATCATTAATTTAATTTTTATATATTTGAACAAAACTCACAACATACACAAATAAAATTTAGAGCAAGATGTGTGTATTATTTTAACTAACTGTTGTTTCTAATCTTTCTTATATATTATATTATTATTATTATTATTTTTAAATTGTTGACGACTTTGGCTACCTGTAGTCCCAACAAAGATTAACCTTTGTATGTCTATGTGGTGAAACACTCTTAAACACACACAAAATAAAATCTACAAAGAATGATAATACTTAAATTTCACATCTCATTCATAATAAAATAATTGTTCACACATTTCTCTCTCTAAAATATGATTAGTGATGCATCAACTCTTTAATTGATCATCAGATCACCAAATGCATATATTTCACCTCTTTTCAAGATATTAATTGCTCCATCACCCTTAAATTCCCACTCGTGTGTATATATATGAAATTTTGAAAGGATTTTCTAGCACAACATTACTTTGGTAAACAATCAAAACAAATTGGAATTCTATATCATACTAAAAAGTTAACTTTCGAGAATATTTTTTATCAATGAAGTACACTTTTGAATATAATATGTCGTACATAAATATATTTTCAAAATTATTTTTTTAATATATAATTTTTATCAACGAAGTATACTTTCGAATATAATACATGGTACATAAATATATTTTCAAAACTATTCTTTTAATATATAATTTTTATCGATGAAATACGCTTTCGAATAGAAATATCAAATCACAATTGGAATCTTCAACTTTGTATGTAGATTATAACATGTGGCTAAGACATATTTAGGGACCAACTTGCGAGTTAGAGTACATACAAAGATGCTAGAATCTTAGAATGGATCAATTTCTCTTTAAAGACTCATCTAGTTTTTATTTTAATTGTAAGAAGGATCTTTTAACTTTTTTTAATGGCTGATAGAACAACAAGTGTATGCTATTATTGCGTAGTAAAAATTATTGTTCTCAAAAGAATTTTGTTATAAATATTAATCTCTCTTCACTATGACGATTAACTTAAAAGGTGGTTGTTGACAGTGATTCTTTATTAAAATTCACTATAAAAATAAAATTGTGAATTGAAGTTTTTCATAATAATAGATATCATAAAACTAACCTTCTCTAAATTATGAGTGTTAAATTTTTAAAAATCATATAAATTAATATCTTTTTTCAAATAGTAAAAATGAATTTTATACTAATAACCAACTTATTTTTATGATTAATGTACTAACACAAAATTTAAGAGAAGATATCTTTTATAATTTAAAAAAATAAAATGAAAATCTATTTTTATGATTTTATTCTTTATGAGTCAGATATCATATTGGTGTAGTAACTTATAATGTGGATTCATCATTTTTTTTTACCTTAAAACAAAGTTTGGTGTCAAGATTTATGTACGTGATCATGGAAGGAATTTTATATAACACCAATAATTGTATTTATTTATTTTTCGAAGTATTCATCTCCTCAAGAAGCTAGAGGCCATTAATTGGTTGAGTGAATTGGGTTGGCAGAAAGTTTTAATAGAGTTAGATAATTATGCAACTTTCCTTACCTCAATAAACATGGTGTTATTATAGGCTATTTTAGACTCTATTTGTTGTATAATTAAAAGTGTCACCAAAATATGAACTTAAAATTTGATCTATAAATTCAAATTTCAATAATTTTTTTTCTTGACTTTTGAAGTTTAACTTTTAAAGTTTAAACAATCCATATTTAATTTATCTCTTTTAAAATTTTTAAAATATTTATCAGGAGATATATTTAATATTCTAAATATATACAAAAAAATTATTTAAAAATTTAAAAATAAAATATGAGTTGATTTAATTTAGAAAACTAATATTGTTTACGGAAAAATTCGTGGAAGTAAAAATTGAATTTTTTTTTGATAAATTAAAAACAAAATTATAGAGACTAAAATATATTTAATTTCAAAATTATTTTCAATTACATATAATAATTTTTAGAATCAAATCAACTTGATATTAACTTTCTTATATTGATTTGATACAAGTTCAATTATTTAAGAGTGATGTTTTACGAAGGTATGCCTTTTTTTTAAAACAATGAAGGTGTGTCTTAATTGTGCAAAATGACGTCCATTAGTCATAATTCAATATTTCATTTATTTCTCTTTTAAAAATTTATATATTTATATTTATTTTACGATCAAAAAATTGAATATGGTTTGT